>JAZKJV010002218.1:600000-872690 GCA_037367405.1 Ottelia alismoides | reverse complement strand
TACTGGGATATGCAAGTGCCGTAAAAAGGACTTGGCATAGTCTCGGCGGGAACAGAGTGACTGATCAGCTTACCTAGCTATTTTCTAAATAGCCTATGATTGTCACATGAGTGCGGGTTTAAATGATTAGCCCATTAATGGCTCTTTGGGCTAGTGGGAGATTGTTGGAAATGCGAGCCCACGGCGAGCCATTATGCAATAAATGTTATTGCACATATCATTCCCTGATCTGAAATGAAGAATGAATAATTTGTATAATAGGTCCCTTAGTACAATTAGGGTTATGTACCATGGCCATCTTAATAATCATACAGCTGCTGATTCAACTATTGAATCATAGAGGCTGGTGCTTGGATGAATATCTAAAGAGTTAGATTGAGGACTCATCAAGCACCGTCAAATGATTATTAAGTGATGATCTCCAGCCTGAGTAGGAGATGGCAATCCTATCTCTGAAGGCTGATATCTGACCGACCTCTTGATGCAGGTCCTCTGCATAGGAATAGAGATTCGGAGGTGCCAGATTAGTTAGGTCAAAGAGTTGACTTAACGAGATCGAGATAACCAAAGTCCTATATCATATGCTGTCATGATACAGGCACGCATCCTCTGACCGGAGACAGATGTGTTACTATATGTCTGAGTGTGTACATTTGGCAGACCAATAGGTTGATGACCTAATCAAGGTCTATACACCGGCGCGCTGGTGTGCATATAAGGCATATGAGTAATACGATCTCTCAAAGGGATCATACAGGTTCAGATACTGAATCGGAAGACATGAGCTCACTCATGAGATATTGGGAAGAATCAAATTCCATGCGCATGGTCGTCTCGCTTTAGAAGCTTGACTGAATTTGTAGGTTTGATATATACTTTTAGTATATGATCAAGACCTAGGTATGATATACACTTTTGGAAAGTGTATGATCGATACCAACTCCCAATGATCAAATGAGAAACTTACTGATAAAACCATGAAGTAGACAGTATAAAGTTGATCCGATACTTCGGGTTTAGTCTGAGTCTTCCAGTATGCAGGATGTACAGGTATTGGGAATACCTGAGGGTGATTTGATCATAAACGATTGTATAACCATGACACTTCCATTCCTAGGGAGTGATGAAACGGGTCTGGATTTTAGTGACTCCTCTCAGTAGAGAAGTGATCTGATCTTGGTCCAAGTGTTGGACATTGATCTGAATGTGATTCAGATACAATGAGAAGGATTAGATTTACGGTCTTGATTTAATCAAGCATCTATGGGAGGCCCGCGATCTGGATTTGAGATATGATCTCAATATCCATGTCACTATACGTGGAACAATACAATCGCCCTGTCCTTATCTCCAAGTATCTGCGGAGAGATTGCATTATTCTTGAAGGGTTCAAGAATAATTCCATAAGATCTAAGCAATGAAGAAATAATGATTAAATGTGATTTAATCATCTTGATGTGTGAAGAAATTATCCAATTTAATAAAATATGATTTAATTAATGTGGATAAGAATAATGTGGATAGAAATATCCAACTATTCATAATATATTATAAATGTGATTTATAATGTATTAGAGAGAGTTAATTATAATTTATATGTGTTGATTAATTATTATGTGTATTGGATACACATTGTGTAACTAATTAACAATATGAATTATATGTTGTTTTGGGTTGTGAATATGATTCACAATTTTTTCCATGGCAAGAATGCAATATTCTCAAAGATAATTGTGAATTATTTTTTGAGAATAAAACCCAATAAATTTGTTGCAAATAAATAAGAGAGATTCCAAGGAGATATGCAATCTCATGGATTTCCATGAGATTGCAATCTCCATGCAATCTCAAGGGGCGGCACATCATTCCTATAAGGAATGTGTGGCCGTCCACTTGGAAGGTACATGGAGATGAAATCTCCATGTATCTTCTCTCCTTATTTGTTGGGTTGATTTAGGAATAAATTATATTTGATTTTGTCAAATATATTTTGACCTAAATTTGTTGCTTTTGACAACAACAATCTTGGCCATTGGATTGACATAAATCATTCTCACCCATTGATTTTATGTGTCCCATGGATTGAGATCCATGGATCCCAAAACCCTATAAATAGAGAGGCACATTATGCTCTCTAATTACTTGTAATATTGGAGCTCTCTCTCTCTCTCTCTCTTTCTTCTCTACACACGCCAGCCCTCTCTCCCTCTCTTGTTAGTGGCCGTCCACCATACCCTAGAGAAGGGAATCGTCGTCGCCATCGCCACCGCGCTGCCGCTTCGACGTTCTTCGGTTTCTCCGTCTTCTTGGTGTGCTACGCCCATGAAGAGACGTTTGATCTCGTGCGACGAGATCAGGAGCAACCACGTTTGGATCATCTTCTTGGATTGCGAGGACAACGCGGTTCATCCCCGCGCTCGCAAGCGGTCTCGCCGACGATCGGACTTGAGACAGGAGGTCTCTTTCTTAGAGACTTGATCAACCACACTTCAAGAGGTATTGCATTATACTTGTTGTGGTTATAGATGAAACGATCCGAGAATAGTTCTTGGATCATGTGGTTTCATTGAATAAAATTTTTTAAATTCCGCTGCACCGAACAACTAGTACGACTAGTCGTTCTTCATCGTATCCGATACGACGATCACGCTTCCGTGATGCGCTTGAGGATAATTTCCATATCCTTCAAGGAGACCAGAGGAGGGCAGAGTTAGCAACCCTGGAGGAGCTTCGTGATACCGCCTTCTCAAACAACCTACAGTATAAGGAGAGAGTGAAGGAGTGGCATGATTCTCATATCAGCCACAAGCATTTTGAGCCTGGACAGAGAGTATGGTTGTTTGATGCTAGGCTTTGTCTATTTTCAGGGAAGCTACAGAGCAAATGGAAGGGACCTTATCTTGTGAGAAAGGTACACGACAACGGGAGCATTGATATATCTGAGTTGTCTTCTGAGAGTACCTTTCGAGTGAACGGCCAGCTGCTCAATCCATTTCTAGATCATGAGCCGCGGGTCGTTGATGTTGCCCCTATTCACTTTGCTTGAGATGTGGTCTCTTGACTCACATCTATTGCATCTCACGCCTGATTATCACTGTTCTTCCGACCTGTATAGATCCAGTTGTCTATATCACTCTGTTCTTTAGTCCCACATCCCTTTTTCTCATCTTATGATTATGCTATACTTAGGGTGTACTTTACCCTAAGTATAGGGGGATGTAGGACCTTCGAGTATTCTTTTTATCCTTTCTACCCCTGTTTTGCTGCCTATACTTAGGGATATTTCACCCTAAGTATAGGGGGGGCAGATTCTGTACATCCTTCACTAGGATTTCCCTTCATGTACAGCTTGCTATACTTAGGATTACTTGATCCTAAGTATAGGGGGAAAAGCCGAGACTCTCTTGATATTCTATTCATTCTATTCTTTGATTCATCTCTGTATATAGCCATTCCTTTTCACGTCCCTATACTAAGCACAAGTTATGTCTTCTTCATCGCTCTTGATCACTCTGAGGACATCGTTCGAGCTAAGTATAGGGTGGTGTTGTATATATTTCATATATACTTTAGCCATAACTCGTACTTTGTGTGAGTGTGTTAATAAATAAAAGTGGTTAAAACCCCATAAAATTTAAAATTTTTCCTTGTATATAAAATTCATCTTGCACATACATATTTATTTATACAAATTATTTTTGTAAAAATGATTGTAAAATGATTTGTGTAAAGGATTTGTAAATATGTGTATATCAAAATTATGCATATAGTACAAAATTTTTTCCAAAATGTTTTGAAAACAAAAAGTTTGCAAAAACCTTGTGTAAATGTTTGTAAATATTTTGCAAAACTTGCATCATGCATACATCCATGGTTTTAAAACATTTTTCAAAAATTTTGCACGGTTGTAAATATTTGTAAATAGCGTCTTTGTAAATATGTGTATAGTTTTTCCTGGATCATAGTTGACATTTAAACTAGCTTGGATTTAAATTGGGAAATGGAGCTTGATTAAGATCTTAATCCACCTAATTCTAAGAGGAACCTTATAGGGCTTAGGGTTAAGGCTTTTTAGGTCCATTGGGACTTAATTCTTTGAGTCCACTAGGCTATGAGCATATGTCATCTTGATGAGCCTAAGTAGAGCACTTAACAACACACGCATGACTCTTAGAGACAATGGCTTGACTTGCACCAGCACTTTACACTTAGCTCTCCAAGGATGAGGTGGTGAGGAGGCAGTTTCCTTTGGCTTGGGGTAGCATATGAGGGTAGTACTTCTAGGCGGAACCTCTCTTCTTCTTCTAGTGAAGGAAGTGCATCTCAACTTGGTCTAGTGGTGATGAAGGCTAAAGACAGAAGCCGTGGGTTGCAATAAAGCTTCAAAAGAGGGATAGTCTACTGGCTCAAGAGGAAAAACTCCTTGTATATATGCTGCACCATGTAGATATGTTGTACAGTTGCAAAAAAATGCAAAAAGAAAAAAGAACTCCAGAAAAGTGGTGGGTCGGATTGAAATTTAATAACCCCACTGGAGTGTATATAGTCAAATAAAGCAAAAGCTTGTGGTATCCATGTTACATCTCATGAAGCTTGCAGCGGGAGACTTAGCTACACTGGTTGGGCTCCCAAGGATACATGGCTACATTGGCCATGGTCCATTCTTCATCTTCTTCCCCCTCTTCTTGAGCCGGTTGCACTTGAACTTAGAAGGGAATACCCTGCTTCTCGAGGAAAGAGTTGCTAGACCGAGGCATTAGAGTTACCAGGTTGGGGGAGGTTGTTTCTTTCTTACTTCTGAGGTGGGGAGCTACATATCACTTACACTGCATGGAAGATTCATGGTCATTAGAGTTTGTGTATGTAGACTTGTTCTGATCTGGTTTATTGAGGAGTCTTGTCCAGAGATTAGTGGAACTTAGAGGCTGTTGAGTTTTAAGCTTAAGTCCAAATAAGGTTCCGAAACATTAATAATCCAAAGATCTGATTGAGCTCCATAATTCAATTTAATGAAGGCAAGTTTAATAATCAACCTTGATCCATGTACATTCTCCTCTTTTTCTTTTTCTTTCTTTCTTTTTCCACTTCTTTTTCAAATAAGTGTTTGCTAAGGGATTAGCAAAGTTAAGTATAGGGGGTGATGAATACTTATTCATCACTCTTTATTCTTATATTTTAGCTACAAAAACCTTTGCAAATGCATGTATATGTTTGTAAATACAAATAATTACCAAAAGCATGCATGGTGTAAAAATTAATAATTAGCTAGTTTTTGTGCAAAAATAAAAGAATAAAGAGACAAAAGAAAAAGAGGGAAATATTTAGAATAAATATTGAGAACCTAATCCCAAGGGAAGGCTCAGCATGGGCCTGACCGTATAAAAGCCAAAGTAGAGAGAGATAGGGGCTCATGTGTGTAAATATACCTGTAAATATAATAAAAATATATTTTCCTCTGAAAATAGAATAAAAGTGCCTTGTACATATTTGTATTTATTTGTAAATATAAAATCCAAATAAAAATTGAAAAATTAAAAAGAAAATAAAAACCCCTTCACTTGTGCATATTCATCATGTACATAGTCCACTTATCCCTATTTATTTAGCCTTTTAAATAAAAAATTAATTTCCATAAAAATTTGTATATATGCTACTTTTTATGTTGTAAATAAATAAAATAAAAACCATAAAAACAAAAATAAAATAAAAAGAACAAAATTAAAAACAAAAAAAAAAGAATATTGTATATATACCTTGTATATAGATGTACATATCTATTTATTTTACTCTTGTTTATAAATAATAAAAAATAAAAATACCCTTTTATTCCTAATTTTATGCTATAAATAAATAAAATATAAAATGGGAATAAAATTGCAAAAAAATAACAAATTAAAAATCAAAAATCTAAAATCAACATTGTGTAAATACCTATGTATAACACTATATTGTACATACCCTATTTTTATTTTGAAAAATTAATAAAAATCACCAAAAATAGAAAAAAATAAAGTAAACATTTTTCTTATTTTGAGTTTTTAATAATTCGGCCATTTCCTATTTTATTTCTAATTTCCAAATCATTTTGACGTGACTGATCCTCATTGGTCCACGGGGGACGTTGACCCCCCGGTCAACTCCCCCCTGTGGACCACCTCCCACGGGTCCGTGACGCCCGACCCGATTTCTCAGCATTTTAGCGTCACGACCTGATCACCTCACACCTAAACTTAGGGTCCAATTCATTCTTGCCAGATCCGACACCCTCGCCGGCATGCCCGCCTCGGGGTCCGTGCTCTGAGCAGCCCTACCCGATCGATTTTAGCCAGACCCCTGGCTGTATAAATTCCGAGCTCCGCCTCCATTTCCAGCATCTTTGGCTCATTCACCTTCCACCCAGTGACCTCCAGTGCCTTCGCGAGAGTGACAGCTCGCTCCGGGCGTTGTTGCAGCAAGGAGGAGACGTCTCGGCCACTGATCTGGCGTCTTAGCGCCGTTGTGCTCCGCCTGAAGAAAGAGCTCAAGCCTCGGGCCTCGACGACCCGCGAGGCAACGACCCAGAGCTCCTAGAGCTCACGCCCAGTCGACCTATCCGCCCATTAGCCGTAGTTTCCTTTCCTTTTCTTTAATTCCGCATTACGCCCAAATCTCCCCGACGCCGTTCACCTTCGATTCCGGCCATCTCCGCCTTTGTCTCGATCATCGGACCATCCCATCACGTTCGCCTTCTTCCCACGCACGTTCTCCACCCCTTCATCCATCCCAGCTCGCACAGGAGCTGGGAGTTGAGTTCCTCCGCCGTCGCATCGTCGGAACTCGCACGCCTCGCCGCACCGACCACCTTCACCACGCCTAACAGGGTCGAGGCACTTTGCCCTCGACTCGCGAGTTCGTTGCACATCTTTGCATGTCCTAGGATGCCCATCTGAGGACTTCGACATCTAGGTGCAGCATCTCGACCTCCGCCGGACTCGCCTGAGCTCCCCAGAGCTCCGTCGAGTCATCGGAGGGTGCCATTCGACGCGGAAGGCCCTCACGCATCTTCTCCGATCATCCGCGGCCTCCGAGGAGGACTGCAGCGCACACACGAGCTCGGCGAACTTCGCCGGCGACCAGTTCGTTCTCCGACCTCCGTGACTGTCAGATCGTCCTCTCGCTCCAGATCAGATCTTGGCCACCCATTTGAGGAGATTCGCCACCGTCCGATCCATCTGAGGATCGATCTGAGCCGCACGATCATATGAAGAGGCACCCGTGACTCCAGAGCTGTCCGATCTCCACGTTTAGATCCGGCTTGCGTTTCGTGGTTAAGGCGCCATCATTCTCACCCGTTGGACAGCTACGTGGCGCTACATCAGCTGTCGTCATTTAATAAAGGGGTAAATAACTCTTAGGCCCCTCTAGTTTTCGCATTTATTATCTAGTCCTGTAAATATTTTACATATTTTATTTACGTTGGGTAAATTGCATTGTGGACCTTCTCTTTTATCGTATTTGCATTTATACCCATGCCTGTAGTGGATCACGTGCATCGACACGTGTTTTGTTGGTTAATTGCATGTATGACCTCCTTATTTCAGGATGTTAGCGAATGAATGAAAGTTTTTAGTTAATTGCATATATACCCCTGTGCGTGGTTTTTTAGAATATGTGTTGAAATTCGTAAGTATTTTACACCGAGGTCCCTGGACTTTTAATACCTGTTATTAAATAGTCCAAGAACCTCAGTTTCTTTGCAATTAGGTCCCTGAGTGCCCAAGTCACGCGCCTCGCGCGTGTTTTCTTGGAAAAATTTCACCGGACCCCCGGAACTTTTCACTATTTACGTACAGGTCCCTGTGCAATGTACCCTTCTTTCTATTTTTAATAAAATAGCAAATTAAGTCCAAATATAATGAAAATTGGACACATGGCTCCTACCATGGTGTAAAAATTTCTATAAATTTTGGAGACATTTTTTATTGCATTTATTATTTTTAAAAATTCAAAAACACGCATTTTCTTTACTGTCTAACTTGAACAATCACAAAAAATATTAAAACACCTCTAAAAATTACAAAAAAATAGGTAGTGTCTATTTTACCTTGGTTGATTTTCTGACCTATTTTGGTCATTTTTCACTTCATAAAACCCATAAAAATTACAAAACCCCTAAAAACCTACAAAAATTCTAATAATTAATTAAAAAATCCAAAAACAATATTTTTGGTGCCTAAATTTTCCTTGTTACTTCTTCTTTACAGAAAAATTACCTCCAGGTGTTAATAGGGCCATTTTGCATTTTAAAATGGCCGTTGACACCTGGCTGGACAGTACCCCTGTTTTCTTGCTTTGTTTGATTTTTATAGAATTTAATAAAAATAAAAAATCTACCAAAAATTAATCAAAAATAGTAAAAAATATCAAAAATATAAAAATATTTTTATTAGATTTTTTGGGTGATTTTTGAGTAGATAAATAATTGTTGGAAGTTGACATTTGTGTGCTTTTCTTATTTTCTTAATTAATTTAAAAATCCAAAAAAATATAAAAATTAAAAAATCCACCAAAAACACTTTGATTTTATATTATTCCTTTTTTAGACTACTTCGTAGGCCGCAAGGCCATCACGTGCTCCCTGAGTCCGACCCTGGTCGCTATACCAGGCTAATCCAATAGCCATGACCGCTATTAGTTTTATTTGACTTTTCTCTCTGTTTGGTGGTCTACATTTAAATTTTCTTGATTGACCGTTTGATCTCTTGAGCGGCTGAGGTTGCAACGACCTTTGTTATTTCTTCATCCTTAGTTGCTTGGGGTTTTTGCGGTCATCAACTATTTATAAACATTTACACAAGGGTCAGTTTGCAAACTTTTATTTTTCAAACATTTCACAAAAATTTTGTACTGTATACATAATTTTGATACAAAAATATTTACAAACATTTTACAAGGCAAACATTTTTACAAACATTTGTACAAAAATAATCTTTATAAATAGCTATGTGTGTGCAAGAAATAATTTTATGTACAAGAATAATTTTTAAATTTTTGTGATTTTTAGATAAAGGATTTTAGCCATTTTATTTATTAACACACTCACACAAAGTATGAGTTATGGATAAAGTATGTATGTAATATGTACGACACCCCCTATACTTAGCTCGAACGATGTCCTCAAAGTGATCAAAGAGCGATGAAGAAGACACAACTCGTTCTTAGTATAGGGAAGTGAAAAGGAATGCTATACTACAACAACAAATAAAAGAATAGAATGAGTAGATCTCAGTGATCCCCCTATACTTAGGATCAAGTAATCCTAAGAATAGCAGACTGTACTCAAAAGGGAAACTTAGGGTTAGGATGTACAGGGTCTACCTCCCCTATACTTAGGGTAAAATATCCCTAAGTATAAGCAACAAAACAGAGGTAAAAAGAAACAAAAGAAAACTCATAAATCTGATACCCCCTAAACTTAGGGTAAAGTACACCCTAAGTATAACATAATTACAAGATGCAGATGGGGTGTTAGACTAAAGAATGAAGTGATATAGACATCTGGATCTATACAAAGTGGAATACAATGATAATCAGGGTTGAGATGCAAATGTTGTGAGTCAAAGACCACATCTCATGCAAAATGAATTGGGGCAACGCCAACAATTGGTGGATCATGATTTAGATATGGGTTGAGACGCTGACCGTTGACGCAAAAGGTGGACTCATATGACATCTCAGATATGTCGATACTACCATTGTCAAGCACCTTTCAGACCAGGTATGGTCCCTTTCACTTACTATGTAACTTCCTTGGGAATAATCTAAGCCTGATATCAAACAACCATACTCTCTGATCTGGCTAAAACTGCTTATGGCTGATATGAGAATCATGCCATATATTCACTCGCTCCTTATACTATAGGCTGCTTGAAAAGGTTGTGTCTCTAAGCTCCTCCAGGGCTGCCCATTCTGTCTTTCTTTGATATCCTATACTCTCTGGATACAATAATATCTCAGTGACAACCCATAGTGACTTATGCTTAATCTCAACATGTAAATTGCAGGGCTTGCCATAAACAAGACGAATGGGAGATGTACCCAAAGGAGTCTTGAAGGAAGTCCGATATGCCCACAAGATCGAGTCCAAAAGTTGTGACCAATCCTTTTGGTATGGGTGGACTACCTTCTGCAATATCGTCTTGATCTCCCTTTTCGACACTTCAGCAAGACCATTAGTCTGTGGATGTTATGGAGTGGCAACTCGATGGTCTATGTTGAACTCGTTAGTAAGGCCCTTTACCTTGTCGTTGATAAAGTGAGACCTCCCATCATATATCAATACTCTAGGCACCTCGAACCATGAAATGATATTCTTCCTTAAAAATCTATAAATAGTCTTAGCATCTGCGGTTCGGGAGGGTATGGCCTCAACCCAACGACTCACGTAATCAACAACCAACAAAATGTACTCAAATCCCTGACTCTTAGGGAATGGATCCATGAAATCAATGCCCCATGCACAAAAAACCTCACATAAGTGAATGGGTTGCATCGACATCATATCACATTGTCCACAAGCTCCCATCCTCTTACAAATACACCTCTTCACGAATTCATCAGAATCCTTGAAGAGGGTAGGCCACCATAGGCTGGATTGAAGCACTTTTTGTGCTGTTTTCCTCTAAGAATGATGTCCTCCTGCCTCAAGCTTGCGGAAGTATGTGAGGACGCTGTGGTGCTCCTGAGGAATGCACCGATGCCAAACGCTATCCCCTCCTTCATTATAAAGGATGGGATTCTCCCAATGGTAGGACTTGGCCTTCGCTAGGAAAGTCTCAAGTCTGCCTGGGCCAACCTTGTGGAACTTTCTTGGCAACAAGATAGTTCAAAATATCAACGTACCATGGGAGAGAAGCAATAGCAAGGATCACCTCATCTAGGAAGGTCTCAGTAGTGGGATCAATCTGCTCAGATTCCTCAAGATTATCCAAATAGGAGAGATGAACCGCCACCACATTCTTGACTCCAGGTTTATCCTTAATCTCGATATCAATCTCTTGGAGTAGAAGGATCCATCTAATCAATCTCGCTTTAGCATCCTTCTTGGCCATAAGGACATGATGGTGGTATGATCAGTAAAAATAATCACTTTGGATCCAAGGATATATGATCTGAATTTGTCCAAGTCAAAGACTATGACTAAGATCTCTTTCTCTGTGATAGTATAATTCCGATGAGCGACATCCAATGTTCAGCTAGCGTAGTGAATCGTAAATGGTACTCTATCCCTCCTCTATCCTAGCACTGCCCCTATGGATGGGAGAGACCAAACAGGTGGCTGAAGGACAGAAGCCTCAACAACTAAGATCTTGAGAGTCTCAAATGATGTAAGACACTTATCATCTATAATGAACTCGGCCGTCAGCAGATCAATCAACAATCAGGCAATCATGCTGAAATCATGAATAAAACATCGGTAGAACCTGACATGCCCCAGAAAAGATCGTAATTGCCGCAAGTTGGACGGTGGATTGAGTTTCCTGATGATATCCACCTTGGCCAGATCAACCTCCATTCCCCTATTGGAGATGATATGACCAAGTACTGTCTCTTGAGTCACCATGAAGTGACTCTTCTCCCAAGATAAAATAAGATGGACCTTTATGCAGTGCTGAAGAACGCAGTCTAGGCAATCAAGACAAGCATCAAATCCATCATCATTGACCGAAAAGTCATCCATGAAGACCTCTAAACAGTCACCACCATGTCCAGAAGATAGACAAAATGCACCTTTGAAATGTCATTGGGGCGTTACATAGACCAAAGGGCATCCGTCTGAAAGCATATGTCCCAAACGGGCATGTGAATGTCGTTTTGTCCTAGTCGTCAGGAGCTATGGCCACCTAACTGTAACTAGAGTACCCGTCAAGAAAGTAGTAGTGACTCTTCCCAGCTAGCCTCTCTATAATATGATCAATAAAAGGCTGCGAGAAATGATACTTCTTGGTGGTCTGATTCAATCGTTTGTAGTCTACACAGACCCTCCAAGAAGTGGGTACCCGGGTAGCTATCTCCTCTCCATACTCACTCATAACTGTAGTGATGTTCATCTTCTTGGGCACCACATGTAATGGACTAACCCACTCGGAGTCGAAGCTGGGGTAGATAAAAAATGGAGCTCCACCATTTCGATATTTCCTTCATGACTACCTCTCAAAGATTTGGGTTCAGTTGTCGCTGGAACTCACGCGATGGCTTAACGTCCTCTTCAAGATAAATATAGTGGGAGAACAGGGCCAGATTTATCCCTTGGAGATCAGCTATGCTCCATCATATCACCTTGCGGTTCTTTCAAGAACCTCCATCAAACAAGATTCTTGCTCTCCAATCAAATCCGCTGAGATAATGATTGGATATATTTCATGCCCACCCGTAAGGAATCTATACTTCAGCGATTGCGGTAAAGGCTTCAGTTCTGGACAACTGGGAGCTGAGAAATCTGGCTTCTGAAAGGTCTGAGTGAAGTTAAATAGATCTGAATAAGAGAACTCTCACTGATCATGCAAAACTGGTGGAGATGACCCTGCTGGTGTATCTGTACTCTGTGTTGGCACTGTCACTACCCTAGCTGCTGACTCTGTGGAAAACAGACAAGGTAATAAATCATCAAATTATGCCTAGTCTATGTCTGAATCTGAGGGATCTGAATCGGAATCACATGATATATATTTTATCTTGCCATCTTGAACGCAATCGTCAATCTTGAAAATGTCCTCGGCCAAGAGTGTGCTCTCCGAACTCTCTTCTGCTGGAAATTGTTGGTCTACAACATCTGAAGGTGAGAGAAGGGCTCGTGAAACGGGATCGGACCAAGTGGCTTCATCGTCAATGATCACAAAGTCGTACTCCCGGTGGACGTCTCGCTCTGCCTCTGTCGTCCGCTCTACATCGCTGAACTACTCTGAACAAGCTGAGTCTCACGCTTTGGTCTTGTCAGTCATCTCTATTGGTATACTCTCACCCTCGATGTGAACGTACACCTTCCCACTATCATGGTCAAACACCGCCTTGGCTGTGGCAAACAATGGACGTCCTATAATGATGGGGGTATCGGTCACGGATTCAGAGATCTCCATGTCCAATACAACGAAGCTCCACGGGGAATTTCAGGCCCTGAATTGTGATGACTACATCCTTCAACAACCCCTTTGGCCTCTTTACATATCTATCAGCAAACTGAAGGATTGTCCTACTCTATCAAAGAGGGCCAAATTCGAATCGATCGAGTACGTTGGACATGCGAGCCCACGACGAGCCATTATGCAATAAATGTTATTGCGAATATCATTCCTTGATCTGAAATGAAGAATGATTAATTTGCATAATAAGTCACTTAGTACAATTAGGGTTATGTACCATGGCCATCTTGATGATCATACAACTTTTGATTTAATTATTGAATCATAGAGGCTGGTGCTTGGATGAATATCTAAAGAGTTAGATTGAGGACTCATCAAGCACCGTCAAATGATTGTTAAGAGAGGATCTCTATCCTGAGAAGGAAATGGCAATCCTTTCTCTAAAGGTTGATATCTAACCGACCTCTTGATGCAGGTCCTCTGCATAGGAATAGGGATTTAGATGTGTTAGATAAATTAGGTCAAAGAGTTGACTTAATGAGATCGAGATAAACAAAGTCCTATGTCGTATGTTGTCACGATATAGGCACACATCCTCTGACCGGAGACAAATGTGTTACTATATGTCTGAGTTTGTATATTTGACAGACCAATAGGTTGATGACCTAATCAAGGTCTATACACCGGCACGCTGGTGTGCATGTAAGGGCATATGAGTAATACGATCTCTCAAAGGGATCATACAGGTTCACTTGTGAACCGGAAGACATGATCTCACTCATGAGATATTGGGAAGAATCAAATTCCGTGCACGGTCATCTCGCTTTGGAAGTTTGACTAAATTTGTAAGTTTAAAATATACTTTTGGAAAGTATATGATCAAGACCTAGGTATGATATATGCTTTTGGAAAATATATTATTGATACAGACTCCCAATGATCAAATGAGAAACTTACTGATAAAACCTTGAAGTAGTCAGTCTAAAATAGATCTTGTACTTTGGATTTAATCATAGGTCTTCCAGTATCCAGGATGTACATGTATTGGGAATACCTGAGGGTGATGTGATCATAAACAATTGTATAACCATGACACTTCCATTCCTAAGGAGTAATGAAATGGGTCCGGATTTTAGTGACTCCTCTCAGTAGAGAAGTAATCTGATCTTGGTCCAAATATTGGACATTGATCTGAATGTGATTCAGATGCAATGAGAAGATTAGATTTGCGGTCTTGATTGAATCAAGCATTTATGGGAGTCCCGAGATCTGGATCTGAGATGTGATCTCAATATCCAAGTCACTATACGTGGTATAATACAATCGCCATGTCCTTATCTCCAAGCATATGTGGAGAAAGCACACTATTCTTGATGGAGTTCAAGAATAATTCGAAAGTTGAATTATGTCTAAGCAATGAGAAATGGATAATTAAATGAGATTTAATTATCATGAATAATTTGAATTTGATTCACATTATCTAAATGCATGAGAATGATTATCTAATGTAATTAAATGAGATTTAATTATTGTGGATATGGATAATGTGGATAGTACTATCCAATTATCCAGGTATATTGTAAATGAGATTTATAATATATTAGAGAGAGACTTTTGTAATTTATATTTGTTGATTAATTGTTAATGTAGATTGGATTCACATTAAAAAGGATTAATTGAAAATATAATTACATTTTTATTTTGTGTTGTGAATGAGATTCACATAATTTCAATGGCATGGTTGATATTTTCCATAAGATAATTTGGAATTATTTTTTGGTAAAAAAATTGTGGACAAGAGATGATGATATATATCATGAGATAATGAGATCTCATGATAATTAGAAGAGATGGACCAAGTCCACCAAAGAGAAGTGGACGGCTACAACTCTCCATGAGGAGAAGAGTAGTCGTCCCCTCTTTTTTAGGCGATTAGTTTGTTTTCTTCATTATCTTTTCTCTTATCAAAGATGATTTAATTTGAAATTAATTTTTTTGATTTATCAATGAAAATTAATTTAAATTAAATCATTAGTTGTTGTGTATTTACAACAACATCTTAGCCATTGAAAGAAACATAAATCAATCTAATCCATTGATTGTGTGTTGTACATGGATTGAGATCCATGGACTCCCAAAATACTATATAAGAAGAGGAGACCCTTGCTCTTCAATATATTTATGACAACACACGAACTCTCTCTCTCTCTATTCTCATGCATACTCTCTCTCTCTCTCACCTTGAGTGGTTGTCCACTCTAATAGAGAGAAGATTGTCTTCGTCGTCGCCTTGCCTTTATGCTCCGCTTCAAGGACTATTGACTCTCCATTTTCTTTAGTATGTGACGCTCATGAGGTAGGCATTCGATCTCGTGTGACGAGATCAGGAGATCCATTGCTTGGGACATCAACTTGGATTGCGAGAAACGCGTGACTCATACTTGCGCTCGCAAGTGTCTTCTCCGACGGATCAGACTTGAGACATGAGGTCTCTTTCTTTAGAGGCTAGATACAACCACGCTCCAAGAGTTATTCCTATATCCTTGTTGTGGTTAGATGAAAAGATCCAAGAAATGTTCTTGGATCATGTGGTTTCATCCCTTTGAATTATTTTAAAAATTCCGCTGCATCGAGCAACTAGTGTGACTAGTCACTCATGATCGTATATGATACAATCATCACGCTTCCGTGATGCGCTTGAGTATTTCTCCATATCCTTAGGGTAAGGCTGTCAGGAGGAAGTTGATAGAAAAGTCATTGTACAATAGAGTACGATCGAATCTCAGCTCATGAATGTGGCATCTGACATAGGGAGCTCCTGCATCTGGCCTCTTGGCCGGCAGACGGTTTTGAATAGTAAAGCAGGTGGCATGGGTCAGCACATGGATCTCTGTCTGATGGTTCCTTTTCTTCCTATGGATAGTGGTCTTCTCTTTCAAACTCTTTTGGAAGAGAGGGATGTGCTCAAGTGCCTCTTGTAGAGTCAACTGGATATGGAATCTATCAATCATCTGTTAGATGAACTCTAACTGTTGATCTTTTTTGGATTTTCTCTTTTATTTCCCTTAGACAAGCGGAGTGCTTGAGGGAAGGGAATGGCTGGGCTCTCCTCAGATAGAGGGCTAGGAATACTTTCCTGTTGCTGCAAAGGCATGGAATCCATACAAATACCATCAATCATCACTTATGGATTTGAAGATGAAGAAACCTTCTTTTTATTAATTTTTTTGGTTTTTTTGATATAGTCCCGGGGTACAGAAATTGGAGAAAACACAACTTGAATAGAAGGGGTGGCATCAATACCACCCGTGGCATCATGTGTTGCGGCATCAACACTGTACTCTGGCTCATCATCATGGAATCTAGTGGCATCAGTACCACCCTCTGCATCTGGAGAAGGGACAACCTCAGTACAGTCGACTGGATCAACGTCCTTGGAGGCTTCAGCACCACCGTCATCATCATCATCTTTAGTGGCATCAGCACCACTATCCTCCTCGTATGGCGCTCCTGAATACTCGTGGTATCGTCGCTCAGACGAGGCATTGTCGGCCGGCATCCTACCGCTCCTAAGTGACACAAAATCAGCATCAAATGTGTATGAAGCAATGTCACCCAACAAATCACTAGGAGTGGTGTCTCTGTGAATTATACCTGCTCAGATTTTCTCTTCAGGTTCTTCGGGTTGGGCTCAATCTGATCCGGTATGGCAGTCTTTCCCTTGATGATCTCCCTCATCTCCTGGCGAAACTTGTCCATCTACCGCATAAAGGATGCATGCTGGTCTGAGAGTAGGCGGGCTAGATTGTCAAGAGCTGGATTCTCATAGGTTGGCCCATGAGAACCGAACGAGTTGCCTCGCTGAAAGGGAGGCGACAGCTGGAAGTGATGGGGGGAGGTTGAGGATACTACTAAGGCTGTTGCTGGTGCTGCCTCCATTGTTGTATCTGTTGGTAGGGATGAGGACATGGCTGGAAATGCTGTTGTGGATGGTGGGAAAACTAGGGTTGTTGCTGCGACTGCTAGCCGAAATCCCACCCTGAGCTGGAGGCTGCTGTTGGGACGAGGTACCTCCGATCAACCACCTGATTCCGGGATGATCTTGGCGGATCCCGGGCTGCTATCGGTCGTACCAAATCCTGTTGGCTTCCATCAACGACTCCTACTCGTAGAGGGGTGGAGAAAGAACTGCCAGTGGCTGATCCTGTTGATACACCACTATCTGAGTGTCCTGAGATGGCGATGACTGAGAGTACTGGTGCTGCAGCTGTTGGTATGGCTCCGCATGGATGTGGTGAACCTAGCGAAGTGGGGCAGAGTGCTGGGACGAGCTGTTGTTGCTGGAATCAGCCTGTGACTTGAGACTGGGTTGAGAAGTCGTCTGTGCCTTCTGGAGACACATGATCTGGGTCTTCAGGTCACTCAAAGTCTATGCCAACTGATCGATCTGAGTCATGCCCTGGCACTGCTTCTTCTCAATAATCTCGATGCAGTCCAGTTTTCTCGCTGATGATGCCCATATCAGCGGTTGATGACTCTGCATGTGCTGCGGTTGCTGAAGAGGTAGATGAACTTGCATCAACTCGTGATATCCTCTGATAGGACACGACATGGGGTGAGAGCTTCCCCTGAGTGTAGAGACGGGTTTGGGACATCACTGTATAATTTTCGACCATCTCCTCATAAATGGCCCAGCCATGGTCTTCATCTTTGGCAAAATAAGAACCCTCGCAAGAAGCGTTCACTAGCCCCTGCAGCTTCAGTACAACCCACAAAAGAAGCTCTGTACTAGATTGTACTTAGAAATGTCATGATGTGGACACCCGTCGATGAGCTCTCAAAATCGATCCCACGCCTCATGGAATTGCTCGTTGGGGAATCATGGAGAAATTATTGATCAGAGCCTGCACTGCATTCATCTGATCGAATGGATAGTACTTGTTAAAGTACTCAGTCCGGAGCTATTCCCATGAAGTGACATATCTCCCTAAATGTTTCAGCCAATAGGCTGCTCTGTTGACCAGGGAGAATGGAAAAGTTATCATCTTGATGGCTTCTTCGTCCACGTATTTGTCATTGACAGTGCTGCAGATCATCTTGAATTCCTGCAAGTGAAAATGCGGCTCCTCGATGGAAAGCCCCTGGAACTTGGGAAAAAGCCGAATAGTCTGAGGAGGGACTTTGAAATCTCCCAGAATCACCGGAAGCTGAATCCAATGGTGTGTAAGAGTTGCACCAGGATTGTGTAACTCCCTCATTTTCCTAGCTGGTCGGATGGGCTCCTGAGGCTCATCTGGACATCCTCCGTCTCCTCCTCCAATCTCTGGAATCTCTTCACCGCTTGCTCGGTTTGGCTCTCCTCTGTCAGTTCGCATATGTGCCATCTCTCTGCGCACCTCTACCATGAAATCTCCCTGGTCTCTAATCTGCCTCTGCAACGTTTCCAGGGAGGTTAATAAGGTATTGTTGATGGCGCCCTGGTCTAGAACATATGTGGTACTCTGGGACTGTCCATCGGTGCTCTCCTCGCTGCTGACCATCTCGTGGGTCTCTGCAAAGGCAAAAGACCCAAACTCAGGTGCTATCATATGAACAAATAACTGTGTTGGTCTTTGTTCGGGCACCTCGGGACTGGAAGAAGGGTGGCCGAGGAGGAATAGGACTGAATCAAACTTGGGTTTAGAGAGTGGGTCAAGGCTCTCTGGAACCTGCCTATATGAATGGGGCGGAGTGCTCGAGAGCAGTGCAGCCAAAGGCTGCCTAAGGGACCTCTGGACCATCATCGTGATCTAGAAGAAAGGTGGATGGGATCTGGAAACAAACAAGATCGGCAGTCAAACCCAATTCACCTACGCAATGCTGAGCTGATGACCGTGAAGGTTCGGTCTTTTATCTTGCCGATTTTATTTAGGTTATAATTCAGTCTAGACGGATGCTCCCAAGAGACTGGTCCAATCCTAAAGCTAGATCTTTCCCAGCCAGTACAAGTTGCGGACCGTTTACCGACTACCCGATCAACTCGCTCTGCTAAGGATGTCATGGCCTGCTTAACTGGAAGCCAAAGCGATCCTCACTGGAGAACGACTAACCCCAAGACCAGTAGTCTAACAAGAGTTCATATGTGGATCTAGCCTAGTGTGCGGGTCACTCTCTCGCACAAGCAAACCAAACAATGAGAGAATGACTCCCCCAAGACAAATTTTTAGGTAAGGTGTCTTTTTATGATCAAGTTTATTTAGCAGTCCTAATTTTATGGTTATCTCTCTTTAAGGTATTTTTCAATAAGCAAACAAATGCCTAACAAATTTTTTGATCTCTTGATTATTTTAAGTCCAAAGACATGTGGAGAAATCGAAAAAGCCGATGCACGATCAAACACTATGATGCATGCAAAGTAAGAGATGCGTACCTATCGCCAGCATTCTACATTCAGGGTGATCCACACATAAATTTAAAGACAGAATTTAAACTAATCTAAATGATGCAATAAGAAACCGATCTTAGATGAGCAATTTCTACACGCGAAGAACAGTAGCTAGCTTGATAGACTAAGTCCGGAGTCCGATCTTGGGAACCAATCGGTGCCCGCCACAACAGGTCTTGCTAGCATTGTATGTGGTTCCTCATGGGGCGTGGACTCAAGTCTAATTAAATTAACTTTTTATTATGAATTATTAATAAGGTCAAATTATGAATCTATAAGTGCAAGCAATATATTAAGGATTGGGCCTTAATTATTGATGTCGCAAGCAAAGAAATTCCTAAATCTAAGGGCCAAATTCTTCGAGAATCAAAAAAAATATGATAAATCAAAATCAGTGAAAAAATGTGGTGAGGTCCCCCGAGCACATCGGTGCTCGGCGAAACAGACCCCGATATGCCAAGTCCAGAAAGTCTGAGTGTCCCTGTATTATTACAATAATAAATGGAATGTGATCAAAAGTAAACTAATCTATCCTAATCTATAGGCTATAACTAATTCTAATACGGCTCCTGCTCCTCTTCAGGCACGTGTCTCCTCCAAAGCGTCCTTGGGGGGGTTCCTTACACAAAAAGCAAAACAGAAGCGGGTCAGAAATAGTTATAACAGATATATATCAAAAAAATCTGAAAAGACTACTAAGCCTTGCTCCTCGTCAATGGCGTCATTCTGATGAGCGGCCAACCGATCAAGGTTAACTAATATCAAAGGTTGTTGTGATCTCAATCAGCCAACCAGACTCAACAAGAAAAGTCAAGACCAATCAGATAAAACAAGCAAGCACAAATCAATGTTTGCGGTCTCCGCTATTTATTTAACCTGGTATAGCGACCAGGTTCGAACACAAGGATCACATAAATATACGAAGTAGTTAGAAATCAGAAAATACAATGCAATTTTTGTGGTTTTTAATTTGCATTTTTTATATTTTTAAAATAAGGAAACAAATAAGCAAGGGTACAAACTAGTTTCCACAATTTTTATTAAGAGTAAAAATGCTTAAAATAGGGGATAAAATTATTTTTGTATTTTTCAAATATACATTTTTTTGTGATTTCTTCTGATTTTTATATGATTTCATAAAAATGGAAGAAGAACAAAACCGTGAGATAATGTACAACCTGGACAAAGAGACAAGTTTAAAATATAAAAAATATCTTTAAGTCCTAGGTGTGATTTTTATGAAAAAGCTAATAAAAATATCTAACTACAACAACTGAAAACCTATTTTTTTATTTTTTAGAATTTTTAATGAATTTTATGAATTTTTAGCTCTTTTGTAATTTTTAGGGGTTTGCAAGGAATTTTGTTGCAAAAATCCTACTGAATACAAATCATATGAAAACAAACACACACAAAGTTTTATGGGATTTTTCAGATATTTTCAAATTTTTATGTATTTTATAAAATCGACATAACACTTTTAAATATTTTTGTTTTTAGAAAATATTAAATAAAACTAAATCAAGTCACAAAAATTACCATAAATTTTACATGTTAGCCGGAGCTAACTATAATTTTTTTTGGAATTTTTGAAGTTAATTAGGTATTTATTTGTTAAAAAACAATGAACACAACACGTACGGAACTACTTGCAATTATTTGAGAGTTTCAGGGCCAAATAATAACATAAGTAAAAAGTTCAGGGCTCAACTTACAATTTGTCCAATTAATTCAGGTACATGTTCAATAAACCACACACATGGGTTTAATTGCAAATACTGAAAAGTTTCTATCAAAGCATAACAGTCAAAAGCAGAAGGGTATAACATGCAAATACACCAATCAAGCACGTGAGACAACATGTGAGTTCAGTGGAGCGGGACTAAAATCAAATATTAAAAGTTCAAGATCCAAACTGTAAATTAATTAAACTACAACTTTATTTAATGGACTAAATAGCTACGCATGAAAGTGTGGGGTAAAAGATGCAATATAACATGAAGGTACATGTGGCACATGCAGAGGGCGTCGTGGGCGTACGGCTCTGATGATTGCCACCTGCTGATCTGACGGTGCAAGATCTGTCGCGGACGTGTGGCTGGATCTGACGCTGCAACTCTGATCTAACGGCCGTGGCATCTTTCTATTGGGCGGTTGTGATGCAATCTGACAGGGGTGTGGATATCCAATGGCATACGGGGATGTAGGAAGAACACCTCCCATGTGAACTTCAATCGGTGACTAGAGGAGATCCACCAGGCCGATGAGCTCTCCCAAGAGGTCTGGAGTGTCGTGAACGTATTCTGCGTCTGATGGCGAGCTCCAATGCGAAGGAGAATGACCGGATGGCCATCAAGGTGAAGTGTGTCTGGAGATGCTTTGCTTGAGCAGACCGAGGCCAAGTAGGGCCCCACCATGCGCTCCAGTGTCTGCAAAGGGAAGAATTCTCAGAGGCGTAGCTCTGGTGAGGGTTATTTCTTGGGGAAACTCAGAGAAACGACGGTGGATGGAGTTTGACTCCCGACGAAGGTGGAAGAAGGGAGTCGGGACCCTAATCCTAACCAGGAGGCCGAGCCTAGGGATGATCAGGGTGCAGTGTAAAGTGAGCGTTCGTGGGGGATTCGATCGATATAGGTGTGAAGGTGAGACAAAGCTCCGACGACCAAGGCGGAGTAGATGAGCATGCAGTGGTCCAAAATGGAATAGGTGAATCGAACAGATAAATGAAGGGGATATGAGGGGTACCTGAAGGTTAGAAGGAGTTCCTGAACTCCAGGCAAAGATGGATGATGAGGTAATGGCCTCAACCTCGTTGTGGAAGGTAGGGAGGCTAGACGCGACGGAGCTCCAGCAACGTAAGTGAGCTGCGTGAGCCACGTGACCAAACACCACTCTAAGGATGGCCTCTTGTACCTGTAACTCAACCAAAGGTGCCTAGGGGTGGAAGAGAGGGCGAGGAACGAGATGCGACGCTAGGAGGCAGAATCAAAGATTTTATAACCAACTTGAGGGTTCAGAAAGATCAGCATGGCGCACAAAACCCTAGAGAGATTCAGATCAACCGAAGGATCCACGAGAATGTCGGATATACAAGGAATCTCGGGTCCGGATCTTGAGGCAAGAGGGGATCAGAATCAGGTAGGAAAAATCGAAGAAGATGCTCCGTCGACGTAGATTCGAACCGACCGAAGCTTGGAAGGGGCTTTGACCGGGGTCAACAGACCTCCTGGACCAATCAGAAAATTCGAATTTACAAAATATTTTCAAATTCAATAAAAATATTAAATGACTTCAAAATAAAAAGTGTATAAAATTAAAAATGTTTATTATTTTTCAAACTAATTTTCTGTGATTTTTAATTATTTTTTAAAAAATAAATTAGGTATATACTATATATGGTATTATATACAGGTATAATATATCTATGTATTATGTACAATAATTTTTATTTTGTTATTTTTACACAAATACCCCAATTTTGCATTTTATTTATTTTCAGCCTATTTTTAGGAGTATAAAATAAATTTTATTTTATTTTTGTTATTTACTTACATGTATAGAATAAATAAGGATTGAAATATATATACAAGTATTTTGTACAAGTGAGAGAGAAAATTATTTTTATTTTGTTTTATTTTTCTGATTTTTATTTTATTTTTGTTTTATTTTTAGGACTAGGCACAAGAAGGTAGAAAGAATATTTTATTTTTATTTTTATTTTATCCAAAATAATTATTCATATATATATATATATAAGTAATATGTACAATATAGAGTAGGCCCTATCTCTCTATACTTATTTTGTTTGGCGATCAGTTCTAGGCTCGACCTACTCTTGGGGTTTGGGTCACAATGTATTTATTCTAAATACCTCCCTCCTTTTTCTTTTCCTTTATTCTTTTATTTTTGCACAAATACATGCTAAATGTGCAGTATTAACAAATGCGTGCTGGATGCTAACTTATTGTATTTACACCTATCTACATGATGATTTGCCAAGAAAAATAGCTAAAATAAAAGAATAAAGAGTGAGAATTAGATATTCATAAAAATATGCTATACTGATGGTTTTTTCAAAATATGTCACTAAACTACCGATTGTTAAATATTTAATGACGATACTATTCATTGCGAACTGATTTTCCGTACTCGAAATTAGCAACAAATATCATATATATCATTATATCATTATCGACGGTCTATATAACGACACTTATCCGTTGCTATTTTAAAAATATCAACTAATCGTCGCTAAAATTTGAACTCATCATTATATATTTAAACAATGGCTAATTTAGTGACAGATTTTGAAAAAAAGTCGCTATAGCTCAATTTTGTTGTAGTGTTTACTCTATATACAAAGTCACTTTGCATTTTTTTCAACAATAAGAATAAATTGTTTTGATTTTGTAATTATGTACTTTATTACAATATAAAATAAAGAAATTAATACTATAAAAAAGAAATAAAAATGCGTTAAATTTGTACTCAAAATGTTGATGTCAAATCAGTACATATATACATTATACAACTAGGACCTAAAATGATATTTTACAAACAAGCTTCTATTTTAGTGAAATCACTTCAATTGGATAAATAATTTTATAAATTGAACTCTAAAAGTTTGATGAATTTGGAGTTCATATAGAGCGAGAATTTAGCCAAGAAGTTGGCATTTTTGGCTTTTTCGGTTCAAGGCCTATAAGAATTTATCCAAGGTCAGAATTCTTTTATATTTTGTATTTTAAATATTTTGTAACCAATTTAGAAGAAAATGAAGTCAAAAGGAGTTATTATGAATTTATTAAAAATCAGAGAAGATTTAGCTTTTTAAAGGTGAATATATACACATTTAAACTCTTTATTTTTGTGATTTTTGTTTGAATTATTTCATGAACTTATTTACAATATGGGTGCAATGGGGCTGCCCCTGCCTCATTTCACGTAATTTTTTTATTTTTTTTGCAGAATATCATCATGTATATTCATCTGTATATCCCTCCTATATGTCATTCAAATTTCATCAGAAACAAAGACTCCTATGCCCTCCATCTAGAATAGATCGGTTACAACAATGTTTAGACCATTAAACTTAGTTGTTCTAGATGGAGGGTATAGGAGTCTCTGTTTCTGACGAAATTCGAATGACATATAGGATGGATATATAGATGAATACAGATGGTGACATTTGGTAAAAAAATATTGCGTGAAAATGGAGGCGGGGGCAACCTCATTTTTTCCTTACAATATACATATACATTATTAGTCTATTTTTATTAAGAGTTTATTTTGTTAATTTATTCAATTTAGGGACATATATTTGATGTTTGTTTGTGGAGTTAAGCTGAGATTAATATATTGAGATGATGAATTACTGATTCATCATGTGGTAACTATGATAAAAAATAAAAAAAGATTCTTTTTAAAACTCTCTTTGAGTGAGCTAATATACATAACTAATTTCATCCATATTAGGTGTGCTGCACCAATTTTGAGTAAAAGTTCAAATAAACAAATTAAGAAAAATATGATATGTGTGTGTGTGTGTGTGTATATATATATATATATGAAAATAAAATATAGCAACATTTATTGTTAAAATTAATCTTTTCTATACTAAAATATTTGTGAAATATCATCCACACATGTGTAATTACAAACATCACTTTCGAGCGAATGTTTGAATCCTTTAAAATTCAAAAAATGCTATACAAAGATTATATAAAAATAATAAAATTTCATGTTAAAAGTTGACTTTTACTTGTTAACTAATACTTGAGATTTCTTATGCACTTCATTGCTAACATATAACAATTTTGATTGAAAGTTAATCATTAAAAAGTGTATGAAATGTGATATATATTAAAACAAAAATAAAATAAACTTCATACTAAAAGTAAATTTTGTGCACTAACATATAACTATTATTTTTCATCAATAATTGGTGCTCTAATTATGCACAAATGTCATATCCATTGCTAAAGGTTAATATAAGGTTGACTATATAGTTGATTTTTCCCATTAAAGTATGTGGCAATTGTTGCAAATATAACAACAATTACAAGAAAGGGTCAATAAATAATCATTTTTATATGATTCGTTGTTAACAATATAACAACGAATACGATATTCCTTACGAATTCTTAAAAAACAAATATTATTATCTAATAAATTTGTATTTATTATTATAAATTTGGTAATAAATAATACAGTTCGTTGGCGTACTCTAACATTATGATATTTGTATATATATATATATGTTGTACAATTATGAAAATATTAATGTACAATTACGTAATGGTACTTTTGTACCCTTTTACCCTTCAAGATTATGCAATTATAGTTATGCCTTTGCTTTTTGCAATAATATTGTGTCCGTGTATTCTTACACAATTCACGGTACTACTCTTTTGCTATTACACTTATTCCCCCTATATTACATTGACGAAGGATAGTACTGTGAAATTTGTAAAAATACAAGGGCACACGAATTATTGTAAAAGAGGTAGAGGTATAATTGTAATGGTAGAATCTCTTAAGGGCACAAAGTATAAAAAACCATTGTCTAACATGTACTTAATTTCATATCAATCCTTGGTAAAATCATGGTGTACAATATAATCGAACATCTACGTACCCGTTCACGTAGAAATTCGAACTTTCTGTTCAACATAGCAGCATGCCATACATCTGGAACTACACAATTCTATACGTGCTTCTACGTACGTACACGGAAGCCATGCAAAGTAGACGTACCGAAGTACGCGAAAGTACATCTACAACCTCCTGAAATATTATACATTTCAATATTACGTACAAATCAATGTAAAAAAAGTATACAAATTCTACGATAGCCTTCCCGCGTATACACAACAGATACATTTTTGCAACGTACGGTCTGGATCTCCTGTTGCAGACCGGAAGCACGAAATCCGTAGCGATCTAACGGTCCAGATTCCTCCTGTTATGAAAATAGGATAGGTCCTGTTCCTAGAGCAGAGGATCGAGATCTGCTTCGCTTCACAATGGCACGAAGTCGAGATCGCTGCCGTGGTTGTTGCCCTTGGCGCGGCAATGCTGCTGCACTATCAAGACGGACGCCGTGATCTTCGACTCCGACGACGCGAGGAGATCGCCCACTGCTCCAAGCTCGGGGAAGTCCTCGCGCGCCCGTAAGGACGTCGCCACTGCAGAGATGCCCCTCCTGCCTCTTCCGATCAAGAAGAGCGAGTACCTGCCTTCCATCCGGTTGATCGCCTCGACGGCCTCCTCCCCATTCTCCACGAACTTCTCTTCGTACTTCACCATGCCAGATACCACGTACCTGGCGAAAAAAACTACGTTAAAAATCACTTCGCTACTGGAAATGGGGTCATTGTTGAGGAATCAATCAACGCGACTTATGTACTTGTTATAAAAGTTGGAGAGGAACGCCTCGTCCACGTCGCTCTCCTTTTCGAGCTTGCTTATCGCCATGAGAATCTCCTCGTCCTTGGACTCCTGCACGGTGATACCCTCGTCGTGCTCCTTCTTCGACCCCGCCTGGAATCGAGTCACGGCCAGGCTCACACACGGGTGCATCGCCAGGCGGCAACCCAGGGCCACGGCCTCGCGGTCGTCCGATCCACCGAAGAAGAGCGCCGTCACGTGGAAGGAGTGCTGCGTCGCAGTGATTTGGGTCATCGTGCTCAAGCCCCGGTCGACCAGGATCGCCACCGTGCATGTGGCGTGCCGGAGGACCTTCACATTCGCCGTGCGGATTCCGTCCTTCCCGCTTACCATCTTCCCGTCGACCCTTTGAAATCTGTAAAGAAAATGTCATGTCAGATGAACACACTTAAATAATCTGGCAGTTAAACAGTACTCATTTAATTCAAAGGAGTGGTTTCCAAACCTGTATACTGCTATTTCTTATATAAAAAAACCATAACATTTAATTCAAAGGAGTGGTTTCCAAACCTGTATACTGCTATTTCTTATATAAAAATTTATGGTTTGCTCAGACTCGCTTCGTTTATATGATGTATATACCTGTGGAAAGGAACTATGACCATGCCGGCTCTTATACCCTCCGTGAGGTCGCATATATCCTCGTGCATCCTGGAGAACGTTGACACCGCGGTCGCCTGGCGAATCCTGATCCTGGTCTCGACCATGAATGCGTCCACCACGACATTGATCTGCTTCGCATTGTCGCCACCGTAGTCATCGTCTTCACCATCCTCAAGCTCTTCCTGTTGGTGGTAGAGGACAGCGGTCGTCGTCTTCTGGGGGAGCTCGACAAGGTGCATAACGTGTGAGGCGAGCGGTGTTTGTTCCGTACCGTTGAGAACTTCGACAAGATTGAGCGACGCCGGCGCATCGCGCGGGCTATGCACACACACAAGCACACGTAGCTCCGCCTCCGGAGGGTGGTGCTCGAGGCCGGAGCCGTCGTACCGTAGGGATCGGCGCTCCCGGTTGGCGAGCGCCGCCACGGCGGGCCCCACCATGATGGTGCTGAGAACGACGTTGACCAGTAAGATCATGAAGGCTTCGGCTTCCCATATCTGAACGGATAATAAAAAGTGACAACATCAAATTTTTAGGGATATATTAAAAGAAGGCTATTTAAATCTAGATTGGAGTTATTAGACGAAAATTAAGCGCAACTAATACCTTTTGATCTCTTGCTAATCCAAGAACAATGAGGTCAACATGGCCCTTGACGTTCATGAGGAATCCGAGCACGACCCCCTCGTTGACCGGCATGTCGAGGTGCCTCGCAGCGAGCACGGTGCCGCCGACCTTCGCGGCGGTGCCGACTGCGAAAACGGTGAACGCGGCTCCCACGAACCGCCCCGTGTGCAGCACCCAGAAGCTCGTCTGCACGCCGGCGAAGCCGATGTACACCGGCAAGAGCAGATTGTGCACGGCGTATGTCAGCTTGTTGACGAGCGTCCGCGTCGTGCTGCCCTCCTTGGGGAAGAACAGCCCGAGCACGAAGCTCGTCATCATGCTGTTGTACCCCATCGTCTCCGTCATCGATGATACGCCGATGACGAAGATTATCAGGGACACTATCTCCGTGCTCTTTATGTGCTTCCGCTGTCTATTGCGACGGTTGAGCCAACGGACGACGGGACGGATAAAGTACGCGGATATGCCGATCAGCAACGACGCGCTGATCGCGTATCCGATCTCTCTCCCGACCGCGTACTGCTGGTCTGGAGACGAGACGAGCGCAAGTATCACCAAGCACGCAATGTCGTTGACAATCGCCATGGCTATCGCGAGGCGGCCGAAGTCAGATGTGGCTAACCGTAGCTCGGTGACGATGCGCACGAGGATTGGTGATGCGGTGTCGGTGAAGACGAGCATGAGGGTGAAGGCGAAGAGCACGCGCGAGCCGTTGGCCTTTGTTTGCCAGTAGATGAGAGGAGAGAAAGCACCGCCGATGAGGAGGCTCGCGATGGCACCACCGCCCGCGATGACCACCGCACGACGGCTCGTGCGGAGGAATATAGAAACATCCATCTCGAGGCCTACGAGGAACATGTAGAACATCCGACCTATGGCGGCTGTGCTCGAGAGGTAGTCCATGCTGCCGTCCGGGAAGACGATCTCGCCGACGACCGGGATCCTTGCGATGCCGGAGAGCCCCATGACGACACCTGCCTGGTCGATGTATGAGAAATGCAGCACTACAAAAACATGCTAGCATATTTCCAAAATGTTTCTCCACCATCCGATTCAAGATTGGACGATCAGATCTTTTTTTATTTATTCTAAAATGATCCGAGTTGTCCAGAAAATGTGCTAGCATGTAAATAACCTTGTTTTGTTTTCGATATAATTCTCGTAAGAAAAAGAAGGGCTTACGAGCATCTGGGAGATGGCAGTGGGCTGGCCGAAGCGGCGGAGGAGGAGGTGGAAGAGGTGGGAGATGATGAGGAGGAGGAACGTCTGCGTGATGATGCCCACGAGGTAATCGAGCTCGTCCTGCTTACCGGGACATGCGGTGGACTTCACCGGGGTCGGCGGCGATGGCACTGTAGCGGTGATGTTGCTCATGGTCCCCTAGCGATACCGACGTCAAGATCTCTCCTAGCCGATCGGTGCATCGAGTCGATTCACGGCGGATTCGGCCTCGCCGGGTCTGGGTCGATTGGATTCGCTATGAGGCCCGGAGAGACCCTCTCTTCTCCTTTGGATCTCTTCGACCTCTTTATCTTTTCTCTCGATGGGGTCCTCGAGGAGATCTATTTTGAGGTCGCTGGTAGCGGTTGGGAGCAAAAGTGAACTATCGGATTGACACGTCATCATGTAGTACACGTGGCTTCTGTCAAAGTCTGCTCTCCGTAATGGTCAATGCGCTGTTTTATCGGTGTGATATTTCACGAATTAAAGTTTGTGTCAATTACGAAAGATCCCTGAATAAAACGACCGATTTCAACATAGTGCCAGAACTTTACAGTTTGTCGTGTTAAATTTTCTGAATTTTAATCACAGTAGTTTTAAATCAAGTTGAATTATATTTTTGAAGATAGGATATCATATTATTACTCTTTAAAGTGGTATGATAATGAACTTGGATATTTACGTCAGGACTTTTCTATAATTTACTCCTAGAGCTGAGAAGTAAGTAAGGTAAGGAAAGACATGACATGCACATATAAATACAAATATTTAATAGATTGTAACAAAGTAGAGTTACAATAATAATGAATAATTAATTATTCATAGCTATTTCTTCCGATATTAATTTTATAATAATGAATATTATTCCTTGTAAAAGTTAATTGTAACTCATGATTTCGTTGGGCATTCTTTCATTTCCTTTCATTTGCAATTAGTGAAAAATATAAGCAACCTATCATTTTAAAAAAATGAAATTTCAACTAGGTAATTATATATTGCAATCTATCAACTGAATATTATTCCTTTTTTTGGATTTGGAGAATTATAGAAAATATCTACCTTTCATAAAAAAGGGTTATTGAAAAACTCGAAAGAGTACAAGTGCAAAAATACTTTTTCTCACAGAAGTAGTGCACGTTTTATGCAGAGGCTATTGAAAAGTCCAACTCAGACGTATCATTGTCTTATCTCTTTTTAGCATTTTTTATAGAAAAAATGTGCCTTTAATTGTTCATCCGCTAACACACCAACAATCACCTTAATTATTTTACCAACAAAATTGCATATTTAACCCTCTCTTTTTCCATTGGTAAAACGTCCGATCATTCTATTTATATTGGTTAAATTACTATTGTATAATTCTTTCTTATGGACGTAAAAATGATTAGTATAAATTTTTTTACAGGAGATTGCTAGATCATTATTGTTTTTCCAAAATCATATAAAAGTTTTGGATAATCTGAGATTCCGAATGTTTATAAATAAGAGAAAGGTAGGAGAATGGGCGCACCGTTGTATTATGGAGACACAAGTGTAAAATCCTCAATAGAAAAATAAACTCGGAATTTGTAAATACAATGGAAAAAACGCTCGGGAGAAAAGCTTCCCACTCCCTTTATTTTTTAATCTGGCGTGAATATGTTGGATGCACCCTAAAGTTCTGTTCGTTTGGAGAAAAACACTAGAATAACGTGTCAAATCTCTGCTCGGTGTGATTTCCAAGATTATGGCTATTCTCATCTGCACATCATTATTTCATCTTATTCCATCTTTATTTCTATCTTTATTACACATTACCTATCCTTATTCCGTGTTATTCTCCTTATTCTTATCTTTCCACCGAACAAAGAATAGAGCCTTATTCTTCTTATTCCACATCTTTACTCCTACTTATTTCCCAACCGAACACGCATAAAGGTATATTTGGTAGGAAAATATGGATTGGAATAAGTCCTTATTCCCCTCATCATTTATTCCTCTTTATCCACCCTTACTCATTTCCCATATTCCCGTTCTCTTATTCCCCTCTTCCTTTGTTCCTCCTTATCCACTCTCTTGTTCTCATTCTCTCTTCTCGTATTCCTCCTTATCCTCTAACTTACAAGCATTATTCATTATACCTCATGTGCCACTTGAACAAAGAATATCACGTAATTATCCTTATTCTTATCCTACTAGTCGAGTAGAAACAATGTCTTATTCTACCTTATCTCTCACCTTTATTCTTTCTTATTCCCTTCTTGAACGGGCTCTAAATTACAAGAGTTTTTTACACATGTTTCTTCGAGATTTTTCAATTACGGTTACACCCTATCTTTTTTTTTCAATCACACTGCCCCTATTTTTTTTTACAAAATTAATAATTTCGTTCTTTCGTTAAGATAAAACGTGGGCATACGTGTAATTACAAAGGACATATGTGAATTCGGTAAAAATATAGGGCACACATATTATTGCAAAAAATAAGGACACAAATATAATTATAAAATCTCATAGGAGCACAAGTGTAAAAATCCTTCGTTACATTCTAAATATTAATCATGATATATTATTGAGTAGGCAGATCCTAGGGCAGTGGATGTCACAGGTTGGTGTTCAAAGCAATAATACTGTAGTAGCCAACATTTTTATATTATAATTAGAATGGGCATTCATAATGTGCGGAATAAATCGGATTTGTTTGACTTGAATAATTAGTTAATAGGAATTATTTCCTAATAATAGTCCTAAGATGTGAGATGTCAGAAGGTTGTAATTGATTTTTTCAGAATTATATTGCATCAAGAGGTTGTGGTTACTCAATAATTGGCAGTGAAGATGGATATGTTTCACACTATGGAGTGAAGATAGATGGTAATAGACTAAAGACTACATAACGTAGAGCGGAGACTTGATGAATTCGAAGAATCCATTTGCGCACTCTAGGGTGAAGTAGTAGAGTTCCACCTTTTCCCTCCATTTATATATGGAGGATGTTTTTCAAAAGCACCATGGGATTTTTGCCGGCTACTTCAAGGGATAAATCCTGAGTTTGTAGGAGATACTACTTGTGAGGATGCCGGTGCTTCGTTAGAAAAGATTAGGAAGATTTTCAAGATCATTCAAGCACCAAAAGATGGTTACACATTCAATGAGTAATCGTTGACTACACAAAACAAGCGATAGTGGACTGCTTTATCACGACATCCATCCCATCCTTTGATATGAGACAATTTTTTGGAATCATTTAGAGAATAATTTCTTCTCAATTTCTAGGTAGGAAGAAAGAGGAAAGAATTGTATGAGATGAAAAAAAGATCAATGATAAATAAAGAATATCACATCAAATCTGATGAGTTAGCACACCATTCATATGTGCTTGAAATATGTGAAGATGAACATAGTCTTTAAAATTTGGTGCAGGCTTTGACTTGACATTCAATATGAGTTATGTATTCACTCGTTCGCCATCATTCATTATACCATAAAAGCGATCTCATACCTTGAGGATCTAAGCATCAATAAAAAAGGAAAGATAAACATTTATCAAATCAGGGACTTTACGAGGACGACAAGAACCTAATCGTGTTTGACACCAGCATGAGTGTTTCTGCTATAGAATCCAAAAATCGCAAAAGAAGTCGCAAGTGTGGTTGTTGTGGTTAAAGGAGATATAGTCAACTTTAATGCTTGCATAGGGTTGCGACATATGATGAGTGTAAACATATGATAACAATGAACACGACTACGCTCAAGATTTATGACTAATGTGATGAACTTTGATAGTTATTAAAATTTCTCTTTCATGATGGAAAAATGATGTTACATGTGAAGCTTATAGGCATGTGATCGTGTCTAATTTCTCTGTGATTTGTATGCTGGTACAAGTGTGTCTACATGACAATGAAATGATAAGTGAAGTTTACTTACTCCTTATTCCAATTATGGCAATGAATGACTAATCAAATATTGTTCTTAAAAGAATATTGTTGAAAGGATTTCAAAAGTTTATATTATATCAAGTTTTTGTATTATGTGATAGAAATTAATATAAGATAGTATATATTAAATTGTAAGATAGGATCATGAATTGAAAGAATGAATTGAATGAAGGTAGCTCGATTCTTTTAAGATTGTAATCATTGAAAGTGATTAATGTAGATCTATAATATTGTTATCACTTATGTGATAAGTGGAGTTTGGATACAGATACACCTTTCCAAGTGATCAGAAAAACTCTTTAAGATTGATATCGCCTCTGCGATAAGGGGAAGTCTTCAAAAAAATTATCACTATTGGTGATAATCACAAACTTTATATATTGTTGTTGCAGTTCACAACGGGTATATTTTTTCAGGAATGATAGTTCTATATGATGTCATGAATATTATGAGATGATATAGTAGATAAATGTAACAGGTAGCATGAAATAATAATGACTGACGCTATAACCACATTATGAAGTCTCGAGGACGAGATTTGTTTTAAGATTGTTATAATGTAGGACCCATAAGTGTCATGCCCCACTCTTTCAATTTTTTTGACCTAATCCAATATTTAAACCGGACAAGTATTTTATTGTGTAGTAGTTATCAAAACTGTTCAAGTGAGTACAAGAATATCAAAATCTTGCATGTCAAAGTTACATGCATTTTAAGATCGAGGACCGGGTAATGGATATGGATCTGGTTAAATAGATGAATCACATAGTTCTCCAGTAATGGTACCATTTGAAAACTCCAGCAATAGCTATTTAATTTTGTCGATTTGTAATATAATCATATAGAAAGCGACTTATCACAAATCATAGATTTAGTCAATTAATCGTGATTACTTTTTTTATTTGGTAATTGTACCAAGATCGAACACAAGAACATCTAGTTTCGCGTTATGTGTTTCAAATTATTCATCGTGTTTAACCATTTGTGATAATAATTCGTGTGTCAAAAATGCATACATGAAACAATGCAATGGATATCCTTTTTTTATTTTTGCAATTCTTGGTTGATTTTTTCAATACGGAGATGCTCACTGAAAAAACAGAAATAACTATGTAATGCAAAATGAAGAATTTTTTATTTTATTATTTTAGGAGGAATGCAAAAGTGCATATGAGAAATAAAAATATGCAATGATAAAGTATATTCTATTTTTTTACTTTATTTATAAGAGATATAATACACAAAAAAGAAAGTAGGCTAGTGATATGTATGTTTTTGATTTAATTCCTTCCATAAAATCAATATTTTCCATATTATTCGGTCAACTGAACTAGCTAGAACAACAACAAATCCCTATAATAATAAATATATCTCAAATTTATTTGAGTATCAAGATTCACAGTATTACTCCAAAAATGGTGCTTAAATGTATCCTCGAATATTCCCGTGCAACATAAGTTTTACTCTATAATTTCTCACAAATAATAATCTGCAATCAATGTCAGATAAATATATTACACTATTTAAAAAAACACTTTCAATGTAGAGAAGAAAGGAATAGAGAAATTATCGACTCTATTCTTTCCAGGACGTATTCCTTTGTCATCGTTCAAGTTTTTTGAGGATTTGGGATACATGAAAGAGGTGGAATGCTCGATAAGGAAGAAACTAAATTATGTGAGAATATTTGACACAATATGGGTGAGTGTTTATAAATGAAAATTAATTAGTGAAAATCATACAACTATTGCTTGTTATAAGCTAGAGGATCGGTACTAAATTTAGAAATACATATGGATTTATGAGAACTGTACGATGAAGATCGAACATAAGAAATATGGTGCTCATCAACTATCTAATGGGCTCAAAACCTGTTGGAGTACACACACATATACAAACATACATACTTGTGTGTGTATGTGCGCATGTGTATAAACACACACACACAGACACTTGAATGCGAGATTAATATAAATATTCTACCAATCTAAGTTAGTTATGTTGAGATGAGAATGACATATAAATGAAAATAAGGTTGTACACCATATTATGATTGCTTGTTTGAATGTATTATAATTAGAGAAATTAGCATATCGAGCGTTGGATGCGAGATGGATGCATCTCGCACGATCCCTATGGATCTTAAATGAGTGTTAATCTTGGTTCTGATGGCTCTTTTGATTTTTCCCTTTAGCCAACTGGTTAGATGGACTACCTGATTTTGATCTATAGGGATATGGTGGTCTTGATCAATATTACTATGGTAGGTAGGTGGACTTGTACATTATCATAAGGATGTATATGGTGCGGTCCTATTTGACCTGATGTACTCGTTCCCGGAAATTCCTTTTGTGGGGGTAAGCTAGGGTAAACTGATAAATATTTGATTCATCACTCTAATTAGCCAAAAATAGAGCTTCGTTATGAGAAATTAGGTTCATTAACATGCTTTTTCACAGAATTAACATTCATGTACTTGTAAACAATCTGCTCAAATTAACATTACATTATGCATTCATAATCATTTGTACATTTTCACCTAACTTCACCCATTTTCAGCTAATCCATGCTTACTCCAATTGACATGAAACTAGTTTCATTGTGTACATATCATTAACATTGATAAATTAAAATTCCTAAAAAAAATAGTAATTTGTTATTTATAATAAACCCAACCTCTAATTTCTGGTGAAAATCTTAAACACTGGTATCTTTCACATACAGTGTCCAATTTCACTTTATTCACTTTTGAATTAATGTGCATTCAATTATCTACAAATCAAGATTAAATTCAAAAGAATTTGAGTTCATTTGTGATTTGAGTTTTGAGACCTAATTGTGCATTGCACATTTTTATAGATTTTTGACCTATTATCTCATGTACATATTCGACCTTTTTTTATTTACTTCTTTTTCATTTCCTTATTTTATTCAATTACATAAAAATTAAAATCTATAAAAATCAGAAAAATAAGTAAAAGATAAGTTCTGACTAGATTGCACTAACACATTCTTGTGTATATACCACATGCCCATATTATTTACACTTGTACCCGGACACAGGACACTCAGCCATCATTCCCATATTATTTATAGTGCTTGACATAGATCTAGGACTACAAAGCAACTATTAGAGCTACTATGATTTATTTTGTGCTCATAATCTTAGGTCTATACTTTCACACTTAATAAACGCACTAGACGTTCTACTTAACCAAAATTTAACATGTTATTCACCCACTAATAGAACTATCTACTTTAGGTGCGCCTTTTTCGATGCATATAGTGTAAATTTCAATTCTATTTAGCATATTGCATGAAGATTACTGGGATCACTATAAGTATTTCTACTTATGCACACATCATTATCTTATTGAATTACATCAACTTTTCCGACTCCTCCCTATGTCTTTCTCACATAGGACTAAAAGGAATTGGAACTATTCAGTAGACGTTCTTGATTGTGAACTTCAAAGAAAGTGATCATTTAATAAATTGGGAGTACCAAATAATATTGATTAAATAAAATCATATAAAAATTTAAAATCATCGATTGTGAGAGAGAAATCACATTCCTGTGCACATGTACACACCTCTAGACTGTGAGTGCGTAAGGACACAACCATAAGGTTAGATCCCAAAACCATGGACTAACACCCTAAGTCTCCAGATCCGACTCTTGTGGGTTTGGGAGCTGGAAATACTCGCCTTCGACCATGGTCGAGGTTTTGAGCGTGTTATTCTATTATCTCCTTTAGGGGTGGGATTGATAGCCGCTCCCGCACCCTTGTTAATCCGGTCAAATTAATTATCCAAATTAAGTTAAAGTCGTTCGTTGTAGTCGGATACGAGAGGGCTAATCAAAAACCACTTTTAATTGATTTGAGTTAATTTCAAGCGGCAAAATTTTTTTTACTTGGTAAAGTCCAAGGTCGAACTCAGGGAGGCATATGTGTCCTTAGGATGATTTTTAGCAAAGTTCCAGTGTTCAATTTTCGAGGGAGAATATTTTTTGTCTTTTTCGGTTTTTTACGCAGGACACATCTAAAAATCGAGCCAATTTAAGACTTAAATATGTTAAGTATTCAAATGAAGTCCAAAAATGGTAAAAATTGGCCAGATGATGATATATGATGAAAGTGAGCTACCCTATTTTTTTTGGAATTTTTCAACACTAAATGAATTTACAGTGAATTAAACATGCAGACAGGGTGATTTTCACTAATTTAATTTTAATAAATATCAAATCACATTGTTTTCAGGAACAAAAATTATCCTAGATAGATCTGACGATGAGGAATCTAGGAAAATTGACAGACCTAAATTTTAATGTGAAATCAACCTATTAAAATTAGAGTAATAAAATCACTAAACAATTTATTCAGGCCTCGATATGTGTGCAAATGACATGAAATGTTTATGCAATGTTGAGTTCACTATCCTAGAGCTATTGTCAATTTTTGAGAATTTTGGAGTCACAGAAAGTTAATTAGAATTTAAAAGGTCTCACTGGGCAAAATATTACACAAATCAACCAATTAATTCATTGAAAATTCTACCGCAATTATAAAAATGTAACAAGTGTCACAACAGATAGAGGACAAGTTGCTCAACAAAATGCAATTTTTAGAATTTAAAAGTGATGTAAATTGCGATCTAGGGATGCGTGCAAACACATGGGTCTATTTGCAATACAAGAAAATGAAAGTACATAGAACAAATATGCTGACAGGGACTCAAGTGCAATTACCTATGATGCAGGGGAAAGATGTGCAAATTCTCCACAGGGCACGTGCTCCTTACGTGGGGTCAGCTTCACAGGGACCTCTTTGTAATTTCAAAAAGTCTCGAGGGCCTCTGTGTAAAATTTCCAGGTCCGCACGTGCTGCTCACGTGGTCGGCCTAGGCTCGGATGGCTGCGGAGGCTCGGGGCTCGGCTCGGGTGCTTCTGGAGGTCTGGAGTGAGGCTCGGCTAGCCTCGGGTGGTCCGAGCCTAGGTTCGGGGAAGAGGCTCGGACCTCGACTGCGTGGCACAATGAGAACCGTTGGATCAAGATCAATCCCACGGTTATCGATGGAGGGCGCGTGGCATGATGAAGACCCTTGGATCAAGATCGATCCAAAGGATGTCCGTGCTGACGCGTGGATCGACCTCGGGCCGTTCGATCTAGGCTAAGATCGACGGTCGTTGTGGCTCCAGTTGATGTCAACGTGGAAGCTCAACACCCGTTAGATCAAAGTTGATCCAACGGAGGTCGATGGAGTCTGAAGATGATGACGTGGCGTTCTCCTGAGCATGAGATCAATGACGATCCTACGATCGTCTGTAGCTCCGGTGGACTGGCGACGTGGCTGACCGCGAACCGTCCGATCGAGATGATCGAACGACCACTGGGGCTTCTTCCTCAACGGGTCTCCGCCGCCTGCAGAGGATATGGCTTGGCTCCGGCGAAGCGGCCTTTGCTCCGCCAGTGCCTCCTCGTGTCGATGAAGCTCTCCGAGGTGTCGGAGATATCCCTGGAGAAGCGTGGCGACGCGGCGAAGGTGCTGATGGTCTCAGGAGCTGGAGTGGGTCGTCGGAGGTGGCTGGCGACGAATCTCGAGGACGACTCCGATGAAGTTCCGGCCAATGCACAGTTGGGTACCTGCAAGCGTTAGAGAAAGAGTCGAAGCTCGTGCGTGCAATCGTGGAGGTGAAAGGATGGTTGGCAAGGCCTAAGACGGAGGGCGGTGGTCTGGCGACGGTGTTCCGGCCAAGTGGCGAAGCTGGAGGTCGATGGATGGTGAGATGCGTCGTCGGCAGACGTGAAGGTGATCGCGAAGATGAGAGCTCCGACGCGGAGCTCGGGAGTGAAATAGAGGCGAGAAGATGGCTGTGGGCGGCGAATAAAAAGCGAGACAAACGGAGAAAAAGTGAGAAGAAGATCGATCGGGGATGAAGGCGTTCACCTGGGGTTTGGAGCTCGTCTTTGAGTTCCAGGTCTTCGCTCGAAGGGGCGGTGGATCCCTGAGCTTAAGCAGCGGCTCGGCGGTGGAGAGCTGCAACTCGGCGGTGGTCGAGGATCTCGTCGGAGAAGATGGTCGTCTTCGCTCGAGGATACTTGCAATTCCTGTCACCAATTGAAAGCTCCGAGCTCGGAGTATCTCTCACGGGTGGCGGATGGGAGCGACGATGGCCGGAGGGCGAGCATTTATAGGTCGAAGATCTCGGCCAGGCTGATGATGGAACGAGGTTTAAGGAGTTCATGGGAAGTCGCTCGAGGTCGACGGGGGTAATGGAGTAGCTGACGAGGATAAGGGATGAGTGGGGGTCATCGTGGAGGTTGTGGTGCTCGTCGACGGTGGAAGGAGCGCGGCTGAAAATAGGAAGGGGTGCCCCTCCCGCAAGGCGGAGAACGTGGGAGAGAGGGGTGCCTGGAGGTGGAAGACAAAGTCTCCACCGTTGGATCTTGTGATCCAACGGTGGTGATCGAAGCGGGATGGAGCGGCTGGATGAAGATCTGGAGGTGACGATCTGAGGGTTATAGAGTAGCCACGTGTCATGATAAGGGCTCGGTGCTAATGGACGACTAAGATGGGAAGATAAGATTGATCGAAGGGCTGGAAGATGACCATGAGGACAACGGCGGAGATGGAACGTTCGGGAAGTGATCTAAGGGCGTAGCGAGCGCCACGTGGTGCGCTGAGGAAGAGGCATGAACGAGCGCTTGAGATGAAGCGGGGGCTTGATCAGACGATTGAGGGAGAAGGGCGTACGTGGAAGCGGCTAGGCCGTTGGATCTGGAAGACCATCCAACGGCTGAGAGATGCGGCGGTCTGAGCAAGGGGAGCGGGCCACGTGGCGCAACCATAGGGCGCCACATGGCCTGCTGTGGTTGGCTGGACAAAGAAATGAGATTAGAGAGAAGAGGGGGCCGAATTTGGAAAAACTCAAAACATGAAAGTTGTAGATCTCGATGAGATCTACAAGTTTCATGTTGACCAAAGACGGAGATGAGATAAAAATATGATACATAAATACAACAATACAAATATACATACATGTAGTATACAAAGAGGCCCAAAAACCCAACTTTCTCATACGAGCTCCAAATTGGATGAAATTAGTCTCATTTTAAAGGTCTTTTAATGTGTATTATTCTAAAATGAGTAGACCTATTTTGGAGTTTGTATGAGGGGACTATGTGTATTCTCTGATCCAGGGATTTTAGGGCTTTGTTGGCTATTTTACAAGGGGGATTTCTGTCTTTTCTTCCCTATATTATTAACTAAGGAGTTCATATTATAAGGAAGAGGTTATTTTGATAAGTGAATATTTTACAAGGGATTTTGGCTTCTTATTTAAATGCAAATGGAATGCTAAAATGCATGTATTATGTATGCATGCATGAATGCTATTTATGCATTATAAAGGGATTTATGCCTCTATTTACTCGGGAACAAGACTCTATTTTTAACTTTTAGAGTGATGAATCACAGATTCATCAACCCCCTATACTTAAACCTTGCTCGTCCCCGAGCAACTAAAATGAAATGCAAGAGTGAAATGAGATTGGGTTCCATACCAAGGTCATGAACAAAAGTTGAAAATGGAGCTTGACTCGACCTTTGGATTAATTGTGTGGCAGAACCTTATTGGGATCTGAATATAGGACCTAACAGACTTCAAGTTCCACAAGTCTTCTATTCAAGATGCCTCAATAGTCAGGTCAGAACAACTCCTCAAACATAAATTTCTGATGACTATGATTCTTACTTGTACTGTGTAAGTGAGGTGTAACTCTGCACATCAGAAATGGCTCAGAACCAGCCTCCTCTAACAAGGTAACTCAATAACCTGGTCCAGCAACTCTTTCCTCTAGAAGCGGGGTATTCCCTTCTAAGTTCAAGTGCGACCAGCTCAAGAGGAGGGGGTGGAGAAAAGAATGGATGGTAGCCAGTGTAGCTACCTATCCCGGGATGCCTGACCAGTGTAGCCAAGTCATCCAGCTGCAGACTTCTTGCTAATATACATACTCCGACAGGCAATTTTTTTTTGGCTTGTCTATTTTTTTGGAGTTCTTGCATATCTTTTCTTTTTTTTTCTCTTTTCTTTTGGAACTATATACAAGGTGCAGCATGTACATCAGGAATTTTTCCTCTTGAGCCAGTAGACTATCCCTCTTTTGAAGCATTATTGCAACCCACAACGTCCTGTCCTTAGACTTCAACACCACCAGACTAGGTTGAGATGCACTACCCTCCCTAGAGGAGGACGGATGTTTCCACCCGTGTGCTACTCCAAGATAAAGGATTTTACCTCCTCACCACCTCGTCAATAAAGAGCTACGTGCATTGTGCTTGTCCAAGTTAGGTCACTGTCTAAAAGAATCATGCGTGTGCACGAGATATTCTACTTAGACTAATCAAGATGACATGTGAACATAGACTTGCGGACTCAAAGAATTAAGTCACTTGACCTGAGAAATCTTAACTCCAGTTCCTATAAGGTTCCTCTGAAATTAGGTGGATTAAGATCAAATCTAGTCCATCCTCAATATCTACTCATAACTTGGTTCAGAACCTACTAGCTTTTCACCTTGCATATGCAGCATATGCAGATGAGAGGTAGATGACATGCTATGAATGAAATGCAAGACTCTTTTTTTTAAATGCAAGGATGATATGCAAGAGTAAATAAGAAGCCTTTATTTTTGACATTTTCATTTTATTTTCTATTATACAACAATTTTTACAACAATTTTTAGTTTGTAATAATATACATAGTATAAATTTTTTTAGTATACATCCTATTTTACAACAAATATTACAAGAGTATTATTTACATTTTATTTTATACATATTATACAAGTATACAATTTTTTTCAATTTTTACCCATCCCGTACTTATTGCATAATATATACAAAAATACGTGAAAATACGCGAAAGTACGAGCTATGGGTAAAGTATATATGTAATATATACACGGCCCCCTATACTTAGCGTGTGCTATGTCCTCAGAGCATGAAAAGCGACTAAAAAGACATAGCTCGGGCTAAGCGTAAGAGAGCGAAAAGTATAAAAAGTATAGAAGTCATTCCACCCCCCTATACTTAGGTTCTAGCAGCGTAAATATAGAAGAAGATCAAAAATGGGGCGGACGAGGGCAAGAGGAGAAGTGGATGAGCATATACGTGACGGGCATCGGCCCCCCTATACTTAGGCTCTGGTCAGCCTAAGTATAGGACATGAGTGAGTATGAGAACCGATGTGATCTGGAGGATGTATAATGAATAGACGCGGGTCACTCTCCCCCTATACTTAAGATCTGGTTATCCTAAGTATAGTCGTAAAATGAAATGAGATGAGCCGGGGCGAGTGATTCGAATCACTAGGGAGGGAGGACAGAATGTACAGAAATGATGGTATATACAAATGAGTCGGTCTGAATCTTTTAAGATGCTGCTGATGGTTGGAGCTCACTGTTGCAAGGTCTTCTACGCGACTCGAGGTGTATCTGCTGAATCTGTCTCGCGCATAAACACAATCTCCTCAACATGGACTAACTTCTCATTGGATTCGACGAAGTGTTTCAACAGTTGTCCGTTTACAAGGGATGTCGGTGCGTCATCCGCGAGATCTGAGATCTCGACACATCCGCTATCATGCACCGCTCGGACAATGAATGGTCCCGTCCATTTGGATTTCAACTTGCCTTGGAAGGTTTTCAGCCTTGCATTAAACAACCATACCTTCTGTCCAGGAACAAAGGTCTTTCGTCTGATATATCTATCATGCCAACGCTTCACCTTGTCCTTGTACACCAAACTGTTGTCATATGCACGGTTTCTGACTTCCACAAGCTCATTCAGATCCATCTCTCTCTGATTCTGCCCAAGATGCGTGTTCCAATTGACCTTTTTGATTGCCCATTCTGATTTATGCACTAATTCTGCGGGCAAATGGCACGGCTTTCCGAAAACCATTCGGAAAGGGGAGGTTCCTAACGGTGTCTTGTAAGCTGTCCTATACGCCCAGAGGACTTGATCCAAGATCTGAGACCAGTCCTTCCTATCCGGACAGACAAGCTTTTGCAATATGGTTTTCACCTCCCGATTCGACACCTCAGCCATACCATTGGTTTGTGGGTGGTAAGGACTCGTGACACGGTGTTCGATGCCGTAGTCCTTCAGGAGTTTCTTCACCTCCCGATTCACAAAGTGGCTACCCCCGTCTGATATCATCATTTTGGGGATCCCGAACCTAGAGATTATATGCTCTCTGATGAATTTACAGACAGTTCTGTTGTCTGCGGCTCGGGTCGGAATAGCCTCCACCCATCTGGATAGATAGTCTACCGCAAGAAGGATATATTCGAACCCGTGGCTAACAGGGAATGGGCCCATGAAATCGATGCCCCAGGCGTCAAAGACATCACAAATGATGACCGGCTACATTGTCATCTCATCCTTAGAACCGGCAGTTCCTCCCATTCTCTGGCATACTGGGCACGACTTCGCGAAGGCGGTGGCATCACGAAACAGAGTCGGCCAATAAAAGCCACACTGAAGTACCTTCCATGCGGTCCTCTTCCCGGAGTGGTGTCCTCCTGCCTCTAAGCTGTGGCATAAAGAAAGGACACTCTGGTATTCCTTCTGAGGAATACACCGTCTCCAGACACAATCCGGTCCTTCGAAGAAAAGGATCGGATCCTCCCAATGGTAGTGTCTAGCGTCCGACTTCAGTCGGTCGATTTGGCTCTTGGGCCAATCTTCGGGAACTTTCTTGGAGACAAGATAATTCACGATATTGGCGTACCATGGGAGTGAGTCGATAACAAAAATCGACTCGTCAAGGAAGGAGTCTCGAATTGGTGAATCTTCGGAAGTATTAAGATATTCGAGACGAGAAAAATGATCGGCCGCTACGTTCTTCTTTCCAGGTTTATCACGGATGTCCAAGTCAAACTCCTGATAAATAAAATCCATCGAAGAAGACGCGCTTTCGCGTCCTTCTTCTCCATCAAGTACCGTAGTGCCGTATGGTCAGTGAACACAGTTACCTTGGATCCAATGAGGTGAGATCTGAATTTGTCCAAGGCAAACACTACCGCAAGCATTTCCTTTTCCGTAACTGTATAGTTACGCTGAGCGGTATCAAGCACTTTGCTTGCGTAGTGAATTGTAAACGGGACGCCATCTCTTCTTTGTCCCAACACAGCCCCAACAGCATAGTCTGAGGCGTCCATCATGATCTCAAAAGGTAGAGACCAATCTGGGGCTTGTAGGATGGGAGCGTCCATAATCATTCCTTGCAAAAGCTTAAAGTCCTCAAGACATTGTGATCAACAATAAACTCCATGTCTTTGCCTAAAAGCTCAGTTAGCGGCTGGGCAATCTTAGAAAAATCCTTAATGAACCTTCGATAAAATCCAACATGCCCGAGGAACGACCGCAACTGCTTAACGTTGGTTGGTAGCTGGAGTCGTCTGATCACATCCACCTTGGCAGGGTCAAACTCCATTCCTCTCTTGGAGATGACATGCCCCAACACTATACCCTCCGTCACCATGAAGTGACTTTTCTCCCAGGAGAGCACCAGATTGACCTCACAGCATCTTTTTAGGACTCGGTCCAGATTCCTAAGACAGGAATCGAAGGAATCGCCGTGGACCGAGAAGTCATCCATGAAGACTTCCAGGAATTCGCCGACCATTTCGGCAAATACAACAATCATACACCTTTGGAAAGTACCTGGAGCATTGCATAACCCAAAAGGCATGCGCCTGAAAGCATAGGTACAAAAGGGGCATGTGAATGTGGTCTTTTCCTGGTCCTCTGGAGCTAGGACTCTGACTCGAACTGAAAGAAACATGCTGGGGCGAAATTGGTGATGCGTCTTCCGCTTCTTCTGGGCGGTCCTCCTCAGATGGAGGTGCGGGCTCTTCATCAGTTTCGCCGTACTCACTAATGGTGCGGGAATGCTGCTTCGAGGACTCAGATATACTCTTCTTCTGCGGTGATGGTGATGGTGGTGGCGTTGCTCCTCTTCCTCCAAGTTCTCCTCTGGTAGAGACTTGGAAGTTCCTTCATCTGTGCCTGTGCCCGATCAGGTATGGTCACGGTCCTTCCGCTCCTGAGGGACATATGATTTACATTATCGTACGAAAGGATCTCATGTTCAGATAAATAATTATCTGAATAGTATACCTGATCACGAGGTCGGTTCTGGCCATGGAGTATGTTGTTCGGGTTGGCCTGAACCTGTGTGCGAATCGGGGTCTTTGGCGCCATCTGTTGGTCCTGGGTACGAGAGACACGATTGATATCAGTTCTCATATCCAGATAATCATTCTGCATCTGTTGGACCCTATTAGACAAGGTCTGGATCGCCAAGGTGAGGGACTCCAATTCAGTGGGCTGGGCTGGCTGATGTGCAGACGAGGTTCTGTATTGGCCCTGCTGGCCATGTCGATATTGCTGCTGCTGATGGGACGGTGCTGGCCCCTGCTGATAGGTGCGCTGCTGCTGGTGGTACTACTGAGGCTGGTACCCTTGTTCTGGCCTGTACTGAAAGCGCAGTGCGGGAACGGGTCTGGTTTCTTGATATGCTGGGGATGGGCGGCGAGGCTGATCCTTCCCCAATTCGGCCCGCCTGACAATCGGGTCACGGCTATACCAAAGCCCGTTAATCTCGTACACTTGCGGAGGCTCCTCGTATCCGGTATCTACTTGTGGGGGTGCATGCTGGTCCTGCTGGGTGTAAGTCTGATCCCAGCTACTCTGAGGCCCCGGTGCCTGTTCCTGTACAAGATGGACTCGATGTACAGGTACAGGTGGTGCAGAAGGGGCATGTAGCTTTATCTTAGCTACCTTCTCAGAAAGTTCCTCCACTTGCTTCGGTAGACGCGAAAGAGACTCAAGTTCCGCGACTCTCTTGTGGATCTGCTCGACCATGGTTAGCTTGTCAGCAATCATCCCCATGCTGGGAATGAGGTCCTCGGTCAGATCTGCTACAGTCCTTTGGGTTGTCTCGTTGGAGAGGATTGAGGGAGACAACGCATAGGCCATTGTGGCCTGCGACCTGCTGGTTTCTGCCATCTGCTCCAAGATTTTACATACAGCGTGCTCGTTTTTGTCAGATAGCTTCCTCCACAGGCGGCACTGACTAACCCCTGCATCTCCGGGGTTAGACCACAGAACAAGGTCTGGACTAGGATCGCCTTAGAAATGCCATGGCAAGGACATTTCTCCACTAAGTCATTGAACCTATCCCATGCATCGTGGAAGGGTTCACTCGGTCCTTGGGAGAAGCTGGCGATCTTTGTTCTCATTTGATTAGTCCTACTGAGAGGGTAGAACTTTTTCAGGAAGAGGTCCTTGAACTGCATCCAGGTAGTACATATCACCCCTAAGTTCTTCAGCCAATGAGCAGCCTTATCTCCTAAGGCAAAAGGGGTGGCCTTCAGTCGGATATAATCTTGGCCAATATTGGGATGGCTAAGATTGTTGCATACCATCTCGAAGTCACGGAGGAAAGTGTACGGTTCTTCATTTATGTTTCTGTTGAACTTCGGAAGCAGACTAAGGAAGTGGGGCTTCAGCTCAAATGCCTGGGCGGGAACCGCTGGTGCTAACCAATTCTGAATCTCATTCTCCGCCGGTTGTAGGTATCGACCATTGGTCGGTCGATTCCTCCAGCTACTATAATCTCTCCCATCTACGTCGTGAGATTTGCATTCTTTTGTTCGGCTTCAGCAAGGCGATTAAGGATCTGTTGTAGTTGCTCCTCCTCCAGTGGTTGCTGCATAGGCGGCATTTTGTCCTCTATTCCTGGGTGTGAGAAAAGATCGGTGTCAGAGGACAAATCAAGGACGGGGTTACCGAGGCGATGGTCTTCCTCGGTAAGCTCGGAGGAGAGGGAAGGGTTAGTTTGAGAGTAACCACCCTGGGTGTGAGGGATCCAGAACTCAAGAGGGTCATGAGTCCTGGGTGGCTCAAGGTGCGCTTAGGCCTGTGAAGATGATTTTTGTGGGGGACTCAGAGAAATATTGGTAAATAATGTGTCGATATTCCCCCAGTCATTCATCTTGAAGTGGCGAGAAGAAGATAGGATTTTACTCCTACCTGAAGCAAACAAGTGAATCCAAGACCCTGGTTTCACACTCAACACAATGAAGGACTCAAAACCGAGTCCAATTTATCTTGTAAATTTTAAGTGTGATTGTTCAAGCAAGATAGCAAGGATTACGCGGCCTATAGGGAAGTCGGCTCAGAGCCGAATGCGTCTTCCCTGTTTATCCTGTCGCCTAAGATACCGTCGATCCTCCCTTTCTTCGCTCCTATCCGGAGTTGGGGACTCAAAGACGTGCCCCTATCTACCTGCAAGCAGGCGGAGGCTGACAAAGCTAGGCCTTGTCGCAGAGCACTACTGGTTCGCCCCTATCTACCCGCGAACAGGCGGAGGCTACTTGGTACTTGTCAACGAGCTAAAAGTATCCAACTCGTGATATTTGCTAGGATCAGTTGGCCCGTGATATGGAAGGCGGGGATTTGGGCTCTGCCTTAAGGTGTTCACACACACTCAAGTACCCTCACTCAGCCTGAAAACAAGGTCGGGGATTAGTCTCCCGCAAACAATTTTTCCACTTTTACCAATTTTTTTGGTCAATACTGTTAGCAGTCCCTATTTTAAGTTAAGCTCTCACTTGTTTAGTTCAACCACACAGCACGCCTAACGTCCAGTCCCAATTTCCGTTTAATTTAAGTTCAAAAAACTGAGGGGGAAATCGAGAAAAGTCGATGTTGAAAAACAATGATACGTATGTTGAGTTAAGAAGACTTACAGTGATCCCTTCGCTTTTATGCAGGATGCAAAACAGTATTGAAATTTTACACTACATGCAAATGCAGACGATAAGATCCGCTCCTAGACAGGCAGTTCTATTAGCGAGTGAAGAACAGATTGATTTGACTAGATCTGCGATCTAGGTGCGTCTTTTAAGTGATTTGTGTGGTCCTAACAATTCCGAGCACAAGCAATTCCTAAAGTGGCTCAAGGATCCACTAGTGCAAGCCTAAGTTACAATTCAACCACACAGCACACGGGGACACGGTTCCACTATTTTTACACACGCGAGAACCTAAACGGGAACCGCTGGAAATGATGCGAAAAAATATGGAAATAAATGAAATGTACAAATTCTCTCAAATCACTCAAACAAATTAAAATGCGTGAGCGTCTTCGACTCCGGTGTCCCTCGCACAAAACAAGTTGAGGTCAGATAAAGAACGACACAAAAATACAAAAATTTAAAAGATAGAGAAATATTCACAAGAAAAACCGGCGGTCCGACTACCCGGGATTGAAAATCAAACAATCAGAATTTCACTTCAAATTAACCTAAGCCGTGCCTCCCCGGCAACGGTGCCATTTTGATAGCCGCTCCCGCACCCTTGGTTAATCCGGTCAAATTAATTGTCCAAATTAAGTTAAAGTCGTTCGTTGCAGTAGGATACGAGAGGGCTAATCAAAAACCACTTTTAATTGATTTGAGTTAATTTTAAGCGGCAAAATTTTTTTTACTTGGTGAAGTCCAAGGTCGAACTCAGGGAGGCATCTGTCTCCTTAGGATGATTTTTAGCAAACTTCCAGTGTTCAATTTTCGAAGGAGAATATTTTTGGTCTTTTTCGGTTTTTTACGCAGGACACATCTAAAAAGCGAGCCAATTTAAGACTTAAATATGTTAAGTATTCAAATGAAGTCCAAAAATGGTAAAAATTGTCCAGATGATGATATATGATGAAAGTGAGCTACCCTAATTTTTTTGGAATTTTTCAACACTAAATGAATTTACAGTGAATTAAACATGCAGACAGGGTGATTTTCACTAATTTAATTTTAATAAATATCAAATCACATTGTTTTCAGGAACAAAAATTATTCTAGATAGATCTGATGATGAGGAATCTAGGAAAATTGACAGACCTAAATTTTAATGTGAAATCAACCTATTAAAATTAGAATAAGAAAATCACTAAACAATTTATTCAGGCCTTGATATGTGTGCAAATGACATGAAATTTTTATGCAATGTTGAGTTCACTATCCTAGAGCTATTGTGATGTTTTGAGAATTTTTGGAATCACAGAAAGTTAATTAGAATTTAAAAGGTCTCACTGGGCGAAATATTACACAAATCAACCAATTAATTCATTGAAAATTCTACTGCAATTACAAAAATGTGACAAGTGGCACAACAGATAGAGGACAAGTGCTCAACAAAATGCAATTTTTAGAATTTAAAAATGATGTAAAATGCGATCTAGGGATGCGTGCAAACACAGGGGTCTATTTGCAATACAAGAAAATGAAAGTACATAGAAGAAATATGCTGACAGGGACTCAAGTGCAATTACCTATGATGTAGGGGAAAGATGTGCAAATTCTCCACAGGGCACGTGCTCCTCACGTGGGGTCAGCTTCACAGGGACCTCTTTGTAATTTCAAAAAGTCCCGAGGACCTCTGTGTAAAATTCCCAGGTCCGCACGTGCTGCTCACGTGGTCGGCCTAGGCTCGGATGGCTGCGGAGGCTCGGGGCTCGGCTCGGGTGCTTCTGGAGGTCTGGAGTGAGGCTCGGCTAGCCTCGGGTGGTCCGAGCCTAGGTTCGGGGAAGAGGCTCGGACCTCGACTGCGTGGCACAATGAGAACCGTTGGATCAAGATCAATCCCACGGTTATCGGTGGAGGGTGCGTGGCGTGATGAAGGCCCTTGGATCAAGATCGATCCAAGGGATGTCGGTGCTAACGCGTGGATCGATCTCGGGCCGTTCGATCTAGGCTAAGATCGACGGTCGCTGTGGCTCCAGCTGATGTCGACGTAGAAGCTCAACACCCGTTAGATCAAAGCTGATCCAACGGAGGTCGATGGAGGCTGAAGATGATGACGTGGCGTTCTCCTGAGTGTGAGATCAATGACGATCCTACGGTCGTCTGTAGCTCCGGTGGACTGGCGACGTGGCTGACTGCGAACCGTCCGATCGAGATGATCGAACGACCACTGTGGCTTCTTCCTCGACGGGTCTCCGCCGCCTGCGGAGGATATGGCTTGGCTCCGGCGAAGCGGCCTTTGCTCCGCCAGTGCCTCCTCGTGTCGATGAAGCTCTCCGAGGTGTCGGAGATATCCCCGGAGAAGCGTGGCGACGCGGCGAAGGTGCTGATGGTCTCAGGAGCTGGAGTGGGTCATCGGAGGTGGCTGGCGACGAAGCTCGAGGACGACTCCTGTGAAGTTCCGGCCAATGCACAGTTGGGTACCTGCAAGCGTTAGAGAAAGAGCCGAAGCTCGTGCGTGCAATCGTGGAGGTGAAAGGATGGTTGGCGAGGCCTAAGATGGAGGGCGGTGGTCTGGCGACGGTGCTCCAGCCAAGTGGCGGAGCTGGAGGTTGATGGATGGTGAGATGCATCGTCGGCGGACGTGAAGGTGATCGCGAAGATGAGAGCTCCGACGCGGAGCTCGGCGGAGTGAAATAGAGGCGAGAAGATGGCCATGGGCGGCGAATAAAAAGCAAGACAAACGGAGCAAAAGTGAGAAGAAGATCGATCGGGGATGAAGGCGTTCACCTGGGGTTTGGAGATCGTCTTTGAGTTCCAGGTCTTCGCTCGAAGGGGCGGTGGATCCCTGAGCTTAAGCAGCGGCTCGGGGGTGGAGTGCTGCGACTCGGCGGTGGCCGAGGATCTCGTCGGAGAAGATGGTCATCTTCGCTCGAGGATACTTGCAATTCCTGTCACCAATTGGAAGATCCGAGCTCGGAGTTTCTCTCATGGGTGGCGGATGGGAGCGACGATGGCCGGGGGGCGAGCATTTATAGGTCGAAGGTCTCGGCCATGCTGATGATGGAGCGGGGTATAAGGAGTTTGTGGGAAGTCGCTCGAGGTCGACGGGGGTAATGGAGTAGCTGACGAGGATAAGGGATGAGTGGAGGTCATCGTGGAGGTTGTGGTGCTCGTCGACGGTGGAAGGAGCGTGGCTGAAAATAGGAAGGGGGTGGCCCTCCCACAAGGCGGAGAACGTGGGAGAGAGGGGCGCCTGGAGGTGGAAGACAAAGTCTCCACCGTTGGATCTTGTGATCCAACGGTGGTGATCGAAGCGGGATGGAGCGGCTGGATGAAGATCTGGAGGTGACGATCTGAGGGTTATAGAGTAGCCACATGTCATGATAAGGGCTCGGTGCTAATGGACGGCTAAGATGGGAAGCTAAGATTGATCGAAGGGATGGAAGATGACCATGAGGACAACGACGGAGATGGAACGTTCGGGAAGTGATCTAAGGGCATAGCGAGCGCCACGTGGTGCGCTGAGGAAGAGGCGCGAACGAGCGCTTGAGATGAAGCGGGGGCTTGATCAAACGGTTGAGGGAGAAGGGCGTACGTGGAAGCGGCTAGGCCGTTGGATCTGGAAGACCATCCAACGGCTGAGAGATGCGACGGTCTGAGCAAGGGGAGCGAGCCACGTGGCGCAACCAGAGGGCGCCACGTGGCCTGCTGTGGTTGGTTGGACAAAGAAATGAGGTTAGAGAGAAGAGGGGGCTGAATTTGGAAAAACTCAAAACATGAAAGTTGTAGATCTCGATGAGATCTACAAGTTTTATGTCGACCAAAGATGGATATGAGATCAAAATATGATACATAAATACAACAATACAAATATACATACATGTAGTATACAAAGAGGCCCAAAAACCCAACTTTCTCATACGAGCTCCAAATTGGATGAAATTAGTCTCATTTTAAAGGTCTTTTAATGTGTATTATTCTAAAAGTGAGTAGACCTATTTTAGAGTTTGTATGAGGGGACTATGTGTATTCTCTGATCCAGGGATTTTAGGGCTTTGTTGGCTATTTTACAAGGGGGATTTCTGGCTTTTCTTCCCTATATTATTAACTACGGAGTTCATATTATAAGGAAGAGGTTATTTTGATAAGTGGATATTTTACAAGGGATTTTGGCTTCTTATTTAAATGCAAATGGAATGCTAAAATGCATGTATTATGTATGCATGCATGAATGCTATTTATGCATTATAAAGGGAAATATGCCTCTATTTACTCGGGAACAAGGCTCTACTTTTAACTTTTAGAGTGATGAATCACAGATTCATCAGGGATATAACCTGGAAATCGGGGCAGATCCATCCTTTAATTAAGGGGTAATAGAACCACATATGGGCATCAGAGTGATACAACTATGTGTAACAAATTATAAGATTGTCTTATAACCAATTTAAAAATGAAAAGATAATGGGCCGAACTTTTGTGGCCTACATTATGTTAAGTTGGTGAACTTGGTGTTTGGATTGCATATTGTATTGTGTGTATTCAAAGCTCATTGCATTTTCGTATATATATATATATGTATGTATGTATGTGTGTGTGTATGTGTGTGTGTGTGTGTGTGTGTGTCTATATATATATATATATATATATATATATATATATATATAAGGGTTAGTGAATCATATTCCACGTTCTTTTTTGAAGATGTAGGAATATTGGTATTCATACCCAGATTTCGTGGGTCGAGCTTACATGACCAAGTTCTGGCCGTCTTCTCCATCATGTTCATTTTAGAGGAACCCTCTTTTTGAGATAGTTCTTCCCCAACCATCATTCTTTTCACCCTCATACCCACTTCTTTCTTGGTCGAGTCTTCAAGTTATGACATGTCATGAACTCAAATGGATATTATGTAGACACAATGGAGTGAAATAGTTCTAGTATGGGCACGAACATAGTCGAATTTGAAAGTGAAACACGATTCGTGGTTACTGTTGATAATTCATTGTTTGAACCATCCCCTACTCGGGATAGCTCTCTTCTTGAGTACGATCACTTTTATTTTGACCCTACATTGGATTTTCAGAGTTAAGAAAATAGGACTCATGAACACACCACGACCATTCACTACAGGAAATAGCGGGCACATACCTATGAGGGATGGGTGAGCATGCGTGGTCGCCCGCGAGGGATAGGCGAGAACACTTGCTCGACCGTCGACCCACCGTTTAAAATTTCGTCCATTTTTTCCATCGTGCCATTTAAGTTTTCGGATGAGCACACAACTTACATTCGTTCTCGCACGACGTGCTCGTCCATTTGAAAATTTCAAGCGGTGTCCAATGGCGTGTTATGGGACCCGAGTGAGAACTTGGCCAACGCTTGACAAGCACCTTATGTGCTCGCCAATGCCTGTTAACAGAACGAGAGTCAGCGATCTTGCTCTGTCCACCTTGCCTCCGACGACCTTCGTTTGGGTTATTCAAGCATGCACGCATCATCCCTAAGGTATATCAATTGGTCCTTTCTCTCATTTTTTATCATTTCGTTCCCTATTGTTCATTTCGTCATATTTTAGATTTTTCTAATGTTGAAAGATTATTCATTGTATATGTCAGATTTTGATTGTGTAGACATATTGTTTATACTATACACGTTTCATTTATTATTGATTTGCTGTTAGATGTGATGATTGTTGTGTAACAAAGATGAAATTCCATATGCATGCTAGGTGTATGATGAAATACCACAACTAGTAACTTATCTAAATAATTGTTATACTCGATTACAACATATTGCTGTCACTTTTATTAACGTTTATTACTTGATGATGATTTATAATTGGAGTAATGTATAGTTTGTATCTATATCGTTGTAAAAGAACTTTGAATTGAGAAGTGACCATAAAATGATTCTATTACATAATAAACTTGCATAAGCCTAAGTGTAACATAACATAAGTAATGCCTAGTGTCATAGTTGATTCATATGTTATAATTATCTGACATAAATTAATTAATATTTAGAGTTGGCGTAGGTGTAGAATTCACGAGTTAAACCATAATATAGATACCATTTATAATAGTTAATATGTGATAGTTGATTCATGGAAATATAATTATATTGGAAATATAACTCATTAGTTTATAAATAAATAATAGTTAATAATGCATGATTTTATTATAACTATTTGTGTAAATAAAAAAATTAAAATTAATCCCAAAATTTAATATAGATCAATGTTTATTAGTGAGGGATAATATACCAATGGATTTTCTTCCAATATAAAAGTTTTTAATAATAAAGTTAGTTTTTAAAATTTAAATTAACACATGGATATTATTTCACTAATTAAAATTAGAAGACTATTAATTATAAAAATGACTAAAACTTTGTATTTGATAATATGGGTTAATGTTTATTAGTGAGGGATAATATACAAGTATGTTTTCTTTCAATGTAATAATAATTTTTAATTAATAAAATTAGTTTTTAAAATTTAAAATAAACATATGGATATTATACTATTAATTTAAATTTGAAGACTACTATTAATTATTAAAATGATTAAAACTTTTTATTTTAAAATATGGATTATTGTTTAATAGTGAGGTATAATATACAAGTGGGTTTAGTTCTTATATAATAATTTTTAATTAATAAAAATAGTTTTTATAGATTAAATTAAACATATGGATATTATTCCATTAATTAAATTTATAAGAGTGTTTTCAATTAATAAAATGACTAAAATCTTTTACTCGATAACAATCTATTATAATTTATTTCAAGTGGAAATAAAAATTGCATATAAAATACCTTAAATACCCCATACTATATTAAACTGAGCAGTTTTTTGTGTCTGAAAGCCCTCTTGTGATAAATAATTTATCACATTAAAGATTAGCTAATGTGGCCCTGCACAATAGGAGACGTTTGCAACACATTGGAAGATTTCATCACTTCGAGTGTGTTATATTATATTTTATTTTTCCCACAAAACTATTAGACTCACTTCGGGATGAGATATCATTCTCTAATGGTTGTGGATTTTTCTGTATGCGGGTGGAAGATATTTTTTGCAGGTAAATTCCCAATAAGTTGGCATGTGAAGCATAGACATGTGTAGAGAATGGATGTAACAAAAATGAAAATGCTAAGGTAGATGTGTGGATACACATGTAAAGATCGATTTCGGAATGATTCAATCAGAAAAAAGTTGGTGCAGCTCCGATCAAGGATAAGATACGAGAAAACCGCTTAAGATGGTTTGGTCATTTGCAAAGAAGATCAACCGATGCACCAGTTAGGATATGCGAGTGTTGGGATGTTGAGCCAGTTAAGAGAGGGTGATGATGACCCAAGAAGTGTTGGAAAGAGATTATATAGAGGGATCTTAGTTTTTTGGATATAAACCTAAGATTGACCCAAGATAGATCTGAATGGAGGTGAAGAATCCATGTAGCCGACCCTACTTAATTGTGGGAAACGGCCTTGTTGTTGTTGTACATTACCAGTAAATTAAATAATTTATTAGGCATAATTGTAGGGTCACTTAGATCTATATACCATTCATAAATCATCTAAATTTACTTAAATGCTCGGCTAACATAAATGTATATATTATATTAGTATCTTGACGTCCTCATATGTATCAGGTACATAAGAGTGATGCAACATACTTGTATAATATTACATTCATGTTAGCATTCCTTAGTTTGGAGGTCACGAACTAAGGGGGTCTTTAAAGATTCAAAAATTGTATCAAGACCATCATTGCTACATGTATGTTAGTGTTTATATCCGAGCTAATTTTCAGCAATATAACCATGTTCCTCTTCGATATATCAAATTAATCTTACATTGATAACAATTTTAAAGGCTATTAAGCTTAATTTATGGGATATATTGAAGGGATGCGTGGTTATGCTATCAAAATTTTCTCAGATATAAACACTAACATGCATGTAACGACGATGGTCTTAATTCAATTTTTGAATCTTTAAAGACGGACACAAGACTTAATATGAATAAAAAACTTCTCCACTTATCTTCTAACCTCTCAAACCTATCTTTCATTATTAGAGAGAGTGAATGTATAAATGTGTCCAAGATTGTCACTTATTGGAGTCATTTCATCGAGGTAAAGAGGAGTTTGTGTCATTTTGCTTACGCGGACGGTTCTACGATTGTTAATTCAGATGACACAATTATTTGTCCATATCTTAAGTATCGTTTACTTAAGAAGAAAGTTAAATATGAAGTTCAAATTCACCTCTATAGGCATGATTCATGGAAGGCCACTAATTCGTGGCGGAGACACAATGAAATAATATCTCCTTCAACAAATGAATCAAATGATGCTCCTGAAAATAATATATTAATTGAAATGGTGAGGGATGCCAATCGATATGATTTCATGGATGTAACATTTGATAATGAAGAACCACATGGAAAGTCTGAGGAATTTTATGAGCTTTTGAAAAAGACAAAAGAACCATTATGATCAGGTTGTAAGCTATACTTTAAACTCTCCGCAGTTTCGGAACTTTTGGCTATGAAATTGGAATACAATATGATAGATAGGAAATTTAACATAGTGTTGGTTATTTTGAAGAAAATATTGCCTGAATATCATGAATTACCGATAATTATTATAAGTTGAAAAAATGTTGAGAAAGATGTGTTTAACATAGATGAAAATCGATTGTTGTACAAATCATCATATTTTATATTATGGTGAAAATGAGAGTTTAACATATTGTCCAGAATGTAACGAGTTGAGATATAAGGAGCTAGGTAAAAGTGGAAGTAAAGTTGGACGTAAAGTTTTATGTTACTTTCCACTAACACCTCAATTAAAGAGATTGTATTCTTGTATAGAAATATCAAAGGAGATGTTATGGCATGCAGATCATATTCAATAAGAGCATATGGAACATCCATCATATTCAGAGATTTGAAAAATATTGACGGAAACTTTTCCTTCATTTGAAATGGAGAAGAGGAACTGTATTATCGGTTTGCGTACATGCGGATTCAACCCACACAGTAGAAGCAAAGACTATTCTTGATGGTGAGTAATGACAACTACTTATAATCTACCTTTGTGGTTGTGTAATAAATGTCAAATTTATGTTCTTATCACTCTTAGGACCTAGATCCACTCATCCTGAGAAATATATTGACATGTATTTACATCCTCTTATTGACGAGTTGAAAATTTTATGGATACACGGAGCTGATATATATGATGATAATAAATATCAGACATTTAACATGAAAGTTGCGTTAATGTGGATAATAAATGACTTTCCTACATATGGAGCGTTGTCTGGATGAAGTACTCATGGACGAAAGAGTTGTCCTTATTGTATGGAGAGTACAAAAGCTTTCCAACTTCAACATGGTAAGAAACCATGCTTTTTCGACTATTAAAAGCATTTTCTTCTGAAAGAGCATCTATATAAGAGACAGAAATAAGCATTTAAAAGTAATATTGTTGAATTAGCTGATCCTCCAATAATTAAGACCGGTGATATGTTACTATTAGAACTCGATGAATTTAAAAATTCTACCCCTAGCCCCAATGAGCATATTCAACCATTGCTATATTTTGGAGAAATTCATAATCGGATAAAGAAGTTTAGTTTTTGGAAGTTTCCTTATTAGAGTATGCAATTGATTCTATACACCTTGGACGCTATGCATATCAAAAAAAATGTGTTCAATAATATATTTTATATAGTTTTGTATGTTGCCAGACATACAAAAGATTCAATTAAATCTTGTCATGCTTTAAAAACACTATGTAATAGGTCGGAGTTGTATACTAAAGAGTATGATAATGGAAGAATCAATTTTCCAAAAGTAAAGTATATATTAGACAAGGCACAAGCAAAAAGTGTATGTGAATGGACCAGTCATTTAAAGCTTCCACATTGTTACACATCCAATCTTTTAAATCTGGTTGATTTAAGAAGTTCTATTTTAAAGGAATGAAGAGTTACGACTATCATGTGTTTATGGAGAGACCTTTGCCAATATCATTCAAAGTATTGTTATCAAAAAATATTGTGAATGTTCTATTAGATGTTAGTAGATTTTTTCCATATTTTATATTCTACGAGGCTCCACGTTGATGAGATGAGTTATCTTGAAAAGAATATACAAGTTATAAGGTGTAATTTGAAGAATATATTTCCGCCAATATTTTTTGATCCAATGGAGCATCTAATGATTCACTTATCATATGAGGGTAAGGTTGGTGGACCAATCAAATACATATGGATATATCCATTTGAAAGGTAATGATAAATTATATGTGATTTATTAATTTATTATATTTAATTAATAGACTGTTGATTTGAGATTATATGTGATCATATGACATGTTTATGTCCTTTCTAAAACATAAAGTATGAAATAAAAGTCGAAAGGGGGTTCGATAAGTTCCCGATATCTATGTGAAAAGTAGCAACCTTTAACGCAAGGTATTTTCCTAATGAAGTGGAGATGATTCATAATAGACAAACTAGAAATGAAATCAGTTTTTCAGACGTAGATTATCAAGTAAGCATCTTTCGTCCATTAGCTCAGCCAATAGGAGAAGGATCAAAATGTTTGATGCTAAAGAAATAGAATGAAGCTGTTGAGTTATAAGTTTTTGACAACTGCGATGAAACAACACATGTTGAGTAAACTTTTTTAAATCTTAAATTTTCATTTATATTTTCTAATAACAAATCAATATTCTTTATTAAATTTTAAAAATGTAATTCTGAAAGAAGATTGGCGAGGAGAATCTATCTTGGAATGACGATCAAATTGCTAATAATCACCAGCTTAAATTTCTGGAGTGGTTTAAGAATAAATTTAAGGTTCTGTCATATAATGATGAACAAATGAGGATGCTTAAGCATTTTTTAGAAGGCCCAATATATCAAGTCCTCTCATACAATGGTTTTTATATTAATTGTTATCGTTTTCATGCGATTACCTCAATTAGAAATCTAAGTACTCAAAATTATGAGGTAACGGTTCGGGAATCTTGTTACGAAGAGGATAGTATCGACTACTATGGAATTCTAAAAGAAGTTTTGGAAGTCAAATACAGTATTCCAGGTCTTAACAAGATTTTTTGTTCATATGCGATTGGTATGACCCGAAAGAGGGTGTAGCTATTGATAAAAGAAATAATGTGGTTGATATGATCTCAAGGATATATATATGAAGATATAAACAATTTATCATAAATACATAAGTGGACCAAGTATCTTATCTTCCTCAAGATTCTTGAAGAAGAAAAAATAATGAATATTTAATTGTTGTACAAATAAATTGGTGAAGTTACATAAGCATGGAGGACAAAAATGTGGATTAAGACGTAGATGAGTTACGATAGTAATAATATTACATAAGTTATCTCCATTATTGATAATATTCCATTAGTAGAAAATTTCGTACCAAGTGTTCATATAATGGAAGATGTGGATGATATAAACAAAGGTGTAAAAGATTCATCTAATGAAGACAATACTAAGGAAGTTAATAATATTTCACAATATTCAATCAATGAAGATTAAGGTACAAAAATCGACAAAATATAAATCTTAGTTTTTGACTTCTACTAAATTTCTTCGATGTTTTATATAGACATTGCTGGTTTTGTTCATGGAGGTTTACATGGATTTCAACAATCCAGTTGTCCGTCCTCATCATAGTCTCCTTCACCTTCGACTCCACCAACCTTTCCGGGGCCTATTTTCAAATGAGATGCACCAACTCATGATGTATTACCGGTCATTTTGTATCCCCCCTTTCATACATCAGTTTTTCTATGGGCCATCTTCTTTACAGGTTCCTAAGCCTTATCCTATCTCCATTCCAGCTCGTCATTTTATGGATTTGGCTTATCCTTCTTTAGCTTGTCAGATCATAGATGTACATGTGTTGTTGGTAGGAAATCACTCTTCCGATTCCTACCTATTCTGCAGATTTCAGCTGTTGAGAGGTAATAGCATTCCCAATTCAAATTTTACTAAAATTTTCATCCTTATAGTTATATAATATAGTTTTTATTTATGTAGAGATTTTCTGAACAACAACAAGGTTTCTAAAGAATAACAAATATTATTAAGGTGCATACGACTTGCATTGAGTTTAGGTGGTGTCGCATTCCTGCCTTTGAGAAGGAGAGGTTGTTTGACGTGTTTTTGGTATGAAATATTAGTTTACAAGGTAATTTATTCCTATATAAACTTTGTTATCTAAGATTTATTTGCAATTTTATAGGGTAGGTATTGTTTTGCTTATAGTTTATGGAAGGACTACTACTGTTGAGCATTCACTCTTACGATAGAAAAGCAAATGAGCGACATATTTTTCAAGGCCAGAATGAACACACATAGAAAGATTAGCTTGGAATATATTAATTTTGAGGAGATGAAGATATTTTCTCTTACTTGGTGCACCAGGGACATGTATTTTAAAAATGATAATCCCTTAAATTTTCGATTATATATAAACTATATTTTGAGATTTTTTGCACATGGTTGACTTTTATAACTCATTCAGTTTTGATGCCAAGTTTGAGAGGAGGTCGACATCATATAAATCAAACTGCCAAAAGCAAAAGATTAGATCAACAAATGGCTCTAAAAGCCACAATCAAATACATGCTGAGATGGTATATAATTTTAATAATATTATACAAAAAATGATGTTGATTTATGACATATGCAATATTTATTTATTATATAAATTATATTTTTAGGCTGTTAAGTTGGAAAGGGAATCATTTGTTGATAAGTGGTGGGCCAAGACACATAGGTGTGGAAAGGATGGTGATTTCAATTGGTCCATGCCTAAGGAAGGAGAAGTTATGATATGTTTTTTAGTTTGTTGTAAGTGAATATCGGAATTCAAAATGGTATAACATATTTAGTTTCTAAAAAATTAATTTCAATTTCAGGAATAATATATGGCCCTTAATGCTGAGAAGCAGGTTAGTACTCCTGAAGACCAACATCCCCCATTCGATAAAAACTTGTGTAAATATGTATATTACCATAATATTTATTTGATTAAATATGCATATGCTACATATTATATAGTTGTTAAATTTGACTATAGGTTTTGGAGGAGAGTGATGTTGATTTCGCTAATAGCAAGTAGACACTTGGTGGTCTTCCTCCATATTATGTGGAGGAACATCATGAATCTTACTATGCTTATGACCAACCATCATATTCCCAACCTCAACCATCACAACAACCATCGCCATCTATGTAGTCTCAGATGCCAATGATGGTTGACCAAGTAATCAAGTTGCGAGAAGATTTTACTGCATATATGTAAGTATTAATATATGTATAATGTATGTATATTCCAAATATTCAATTTTCTTCTTTGATCATTTTATGATCGTGAAATCGGCCTCTATAAGAATATCTAATTGTCATAGTACAAGAGGCAGATTTCGATCATGCAAAAAACCACACCTTCGATTACTAAGCTCAAATACAGGGACATAGGCCTCTTCAATATAATTATCAAATTTTGTCTATTAATTTAAGAGTGAATAAAATCTCAAGTTTAAGGTAAACATGCAGATGCACAATAAAATATAGATCAAATGATACACATAATGATGTGTGAAAGAGATCCAATTTTATTTTATTTTTCAATGCAATTATAAGAGATAAAATATGCATGATGTGATGCATGCAAGATAAAAGATACAAATATGCCCTTCAAAATATTAAGTTAATGAGCACAAATTATGGTTCAAATTCAGAGGCAAGTTGAGCATAAAAATCAAGAGCCAACATCTATTAATGACAAAGAATTAAGATCAAGAGACACTATATAACATCAAAATTTATCACAATCAATTAAGTTTCAAATCACTAATTAAAATATGCCATAAAATACAGAATAAAATAAGCTACAACATGAAATTGAAATTACTCAATTCGGACTTAATATGCTCAAGATAAAAGAAATAGTGCAAGGGCAAGATTGTAAGAAAAATGTGAGGCAATAAAAGATAAATAATCACAATTAGACCCTGGAGGGACTTATTTATAACTTGGAAAAATTGGCAGGGTCCTTTTCGCAATTTGTCTAGGCACGTAGAGACCATCTTGCAATTTCTAAAAACTACAAGGGCCTCCTTGTAAATACCCGGGCGTTCACATGAGGCATGTGCCTGGGGACCGAAATGTAATATCAAAAAGTTCCAGGGTATCAGTGTAAATTGCCCAGCTTCATGTATGTGGCATGCGAGGGGGCTAGGCTCGGAAGGCAACTCAGGCTCGGGCCACGTGGCGTCGTCTTGTGCTTCAGCTCTTGTTATGGGCCACACGAGCTTGTAGCTTCAACACGGAGGCTTGGGAGGTCGATGTAGCTTCATATGGACCGTCTGATTGTGAGGATCAGACGATGCCTACTCGTCGAGTTCCTCAACCCCACTGCCTCCTACGACGGAGTTGGTGGGGCTCCGACGAGCTTGTATTTCCTCCACCGTGCTCTGTTCGCTCACCTGAAGGTCGAGGAAGCTCGCTGAGGTGGTCATGAAGTGTGTGGCAGTGCAGCGAAGGTCAGGGAGTGATTAGAGTGACCAGTCGATGGCTCCTTGTTGGAGCTAAGATGCGAGATCGGAGCACAGGTGCAAGCTCCGGCCATTTAAGTTCCAGTATGGTGTTAGTTGTAGCCGATGCATGTGTGAGTGGATTGTGAGTGAAATGGGGTGGCATGGGGGCATGATTGGATGAAGGAGGTGGAGGCCCAGGTCTTCTTCTCCCCAACGAGTCTGAGAAGAAGGGAGGTGGAGGTAAATAGGTTACGAAGATGGGGAGAAGATGGATAGAGGTGTTGGCGTGGATGACAATTGTGTGGCGAAGCTTGTAGGATGGTCAGGTAATGGAATGGATGCATGTGTGAGTTAGATTAAAGTGGAGAAAACACAAAGAAAAGTTAGAAGCTTGTCTTGGAGGATCGAGGAGGAAGAAGGGGCGGAGGAAGCAACCTGGGCTGAAGTCCTAGGGACTCTGAGTCTTCGCACATCGAGGTCGATCTGCCTCGGAGCTCGGGCTATCGTCGGGGCAGCGGAGCGTACATGGACGGAGAAGCCATGGATTGTACCTGAGGTTGGGTCGTTATCGCCTCAACACCTCCCTCCGTTGTCACTGAAGGGCGGAGGAAGTTGGGCCGCAGCCCCGTGGTTGGTTGGTGAAGAACGGAGGTGGTGGAGGAGGGCCTTTTGTAGGCAAAGAGGGTGGTCAGTTATGGTAGTTGTGAGGCATTGTGTAACAGGTGGAATGAAGGTTGGGAGTTATGGAGGTGGTTAGTGAAGTCTGCACGAGGATGAGGGAGCGTAGGGCTTCATGGAGGTGACGTTATGAAGGTGCAGGGTGATCATAGTTGTAGCCAGAAATGGAATGGGATGACAGAGTCGCAAGGTATAACGGTTGAGGAGGGGAGTTATGGAGGTAGGAGATGAATCCTGGATAATTGGATCATCTGATACAACGGTCTAGATGGAGGTGCTGGCGGAGGGCTATGATCTGATCGATGGAGCAGATGGAGTGTTGATGACACAGAGATCGTGATCGACTAAGGTGGAAAATAATCAATGTCGTTGTCCCTAATCAATCAATCTGGTCAATCAAGAAAAGAAGATAAACCACTCAAGCCAAGAGATAAAACAATCAAGTACACAATATGTAGGCAGTCTTCGCTATATATTTTTACCTGGTATAATAACCAGGTTCAAACACAAGGAACACGATTAAACCACAAAGCAGTAAAAAATCAGAAAAGGGAAAACATATTTTTGGTGGTTTTAATTTTTACAATTTTTTATAATTTTGATAAAGGAATAAAATCAAGCAATTAAGAAAACGAGGCACACAACAAGCTTTTTGAATTTTTTAAGCCTAAAAATGCTCAAAAATCAAGGAAAAAATATTTTTGGGTTTTTTAAATTTTAAAGTGTTTTTGTTAATTTTCTAAAAATTTTCTAATATTTCTGTGATTTTATAAAAATAAACCAAAAGCTAAAAATGTTAACAATGCGCAACCAGGACTAAATTGCAAATCGAAATGACTTAAAGTGCCCTAAAGTCCTGGAGAACAATTTTATGATAAGCTATATATAAAGAGCTACAAACAAGTGTTATTTTTTTGATTTTTCTTGTTTTTTTGTGATTAGAAGTTTTTAGGTCTTTTGCAATTTTTAGAGTTTTTATAAGAGTTTTTCAATTGAAATTGTTATTGTAATCAAAATATAACAAAATACACAAAGAAGAATTTTTGTGGATTTTTTAGAGTCATTTTTCTAATTTTTATGTATTTTCAAAAATAAATAGTACACTTTTTATGGTTTTTGACTTTTAGAAAATACTAAATGTGAATAAATTAATCCATAAAAAAATAATAAATATCACATGTCAACATGAGTCAACAGTAATTTTCAGAGAATTTTTTAGGTTAATTTGGCATTTATTTACTTAAATAAGGACCTACTTGCAATTAAAGCATAGTTCTGGGCTATTTAATAACTCATGTCGAAAGCACATGGCACCGGTTGCAAAATGTCGGCCTAAATCACGCAGATGCTCAATCTATTTTACACATAGGGGTATAACTGCAAATACTAGAAACCTTTCATTCATTAACTAACAGCTCAAAAGTTCAGGACATATCGTGCAATTAACCTAAAAATCACGTGAAAATGCACGTATCTCAGATTTCGGGGGACGAAAATGCAAATACTAAAAACTGGAGGTCTAAACTGTAAATGTGTTGAACTACACTTCTTATTTTCTGGACAAAAATGAAATACTGAAATAAATAGGTATTGGAAGGAAATATACCCTTCGCAAGCATGCGAGGCACATGGGGTGGGCGGCTCTGATTGTCCCATGAAAAGGATCTGACGGTCTTGACACTGTCGGGGACGTGCGTCTACGATGGACTGCTACAATACAAATCTGACGGCTCTGGACGTGGCGCAGATGTACGGTACGGATCATCCTATGCTCCTGAAAAACCTTTAGGAATAGGACATGGACATACGACTGGGATCAAAATTGGGAAGGTGCTCCTGATCGAAGGCGGAGAGCAGTCCTGGAAGAACTTGTCAGGGGCTGTTTAAGCCGAAAATCGGTGATCTTAAGTTCCACACAAGGGGGGAACTCAGTCGCTGAATCGACCACGCGAAATCCGGATTAAAACAACAATTAACCCACAACAGAAATCAAGCAATGAAAAACGACGCGGAGTTAAAATTTATTATAACTCTACAATAAGATGTGTATAGGTGCAAGTATGTAGAGGTCGAACACAGGGAGCAGACAGGTAGAACGGGGCAAAATGCTCGAAAGGTGTGAATGTGATCAAATGTCTATAAATGCTATGTTTTGTAGGTTTTTAATTTTATATTTTTTAATTTATTTTTGATTTTATGTTTTTATATTTTGATTTCCAATTTTCTGATTTTATATTTTCTTTTTATATTTTCTATTTTCTTTTTAGAATAAGATATAATATATATAGGGAATATATATACACTAGAGGTAAGGGAGAGGTAAAAATAGGGGAAAATAATCAAAATACAGGAAATAAAGTATTTTTGTTATTTTTATATTTTTCTATTGTTTTTATGATTTTTCTAGATTTTTCCTAATTTTTTTGGTATTTTTAAAGGTAAATATACTAGTAAACAGTGACTAAAGTTGCTGGCCAAAATTTAAATGAGGATGAAAAATAACAAACAATGTCCAAAATTCCTCAAATTAATTTTAAACTAAAGACAATAAAATAGGGATTGTATTTTTAGGATTTTTGTAGAATTTTTAAGATTTTTAGGAAGGTTTTTGGGGTTTTATGATTTTTAAGAGTTTTCTTTTGTATTTTTTTAGTGATTTTTGGTTTGGAGCTAAAAGATATGCAAACACACGAAATTTGAAAATTTTCAAAAACTTTTTTTAATTTTTATGTATTTTCTAACGCAAACAGTGCTGAAAATGCATGTTTTTGAATTTTTATAAACAATAAAATGCAATAAATATGCAAAATAAAAATATGGCGAGGAAGAGCAATCAAACAGGAGCTTAACTTGATTTTTTTGATGATTTTTAGGAATTTATAGACGCATTAAATAAATAGAGACAACAAAGAGAAACTACACTACTGGCAAGGGCATTTATGTAAATAACTAAAAGTTAAAGGGACAAAATGTAATTTACCCAGAAATTATAAAAGGCAATAAAAAAGTTATGGACTATATACAAATAGCCAAAAACCCAGGGCCAACCCTGCAAAACGACCAAGGCACACGTGCGTGAACACGTGCCAGGCAGGGACCTCTTTGCTATATTCCAAAAATGCAGAGTCTGGATGGTAAAATGACCAAAAAGATTATAACTTACACATCAATTTTACGGATCCAACATAAATAACTAAAAGGATCGGGGGTCCCCCGCAAAATGGCCACGCCTCACGTGCGCATGCCACGTGAGGTGACGTGGCCAGGGACCCCGATGCAAATACTTTAATGTTTTGGGATGAGTTGCAAATTTTACAAAAACATAAAACAACAAATGAAAGTTTGAGTCTTAGTATTTAAATACAAAAAGTGTTTGGGTGACGATGCAAAATACCCAGATCAGGGGTGCGATCCGACGGTCAATGTGCTTTTACTAACGCCATGTGTCGACACGAGGCACAGCGATACCCCTTCGCCCGTTGACGACCGAGATTAGAAGAGCTGTGGTTGATCTGACGGCCGACAACGTACTCGATCCTACGGCCACTGCACACCTGGACGAACGGGCTCAATCGGACGTCTGTGAAGCCATCTGGAAGAACACGCGAGGAACCACGGTCCAACGAGATTCGAACAACGAATCCATGCGAGTCTGACTGTCTGCTGAGGCTCTTGATGGTGCAAAATCATCTAGGGGCGGCTCTCTACCCACTGGAGGCGGTGAGATAGCTTGATGATCGTCGATGCGTGGCCACGAGGTCAAGGATGGCCTACGTCTACATGATCCTCCTCCAGGTTCCAACCGAGGCATAGAAGCCCCCTTCAAGCACTGCAAATAAAAGAAAAACACGACAGAGACATGCAGAAAAGACTTGGATTTTATTGGCAACAGATGAGGGTCGTCGGAGCTCGAGAGCTCCGACGAGGTGTTCGAGACGGGGATCTACGCAACTACTTAATTAAATGATGAAATAAAAGTACAAAATAAATGCTGGATCTAATGGCTGATTAATCAACAAAGAAAATGACAGGAAACAAACAAAAATCGACCTCGATTGGTTTGGAAAAACCAAGAGATAAACCTCTCGGCCACTTGGCCGGAGATGGGATGGAACGACCCAAGAATCGCCTCTTCGATCAATCTGATGGCATCAGGAAGGAGCTGTTACCTCCTTCCTTTTTCTTACGCAAAAGAAGGAGAGTGCAGCGGTCCAAAGGGGTTCAAAGGATCAAAGAGTTGACGGGTGGTTTTTGAAGAAGTGGTAGACGCAGCTCAAAGATCAAGGCGTATCGAGCGAATCGTCGATCCAAAGACCAATGCAAGCACTTGGCGTGTATGCTCAAGCCACGAGGAAGAAAAGTCATGAAGAACTCGACATGAAATAATGAAAGGTGTGACATCCAAAATTCGAATAAAATGCCAAAAAACTCAGATCTGACACTGTACAGACCTCGGTCAAAGAGTTGACCGAGGTCAACCAAGGAAGGAAGCTGGTTGGTCCACGTAGACCAACCAGAAAAACCTTGGCGAAAAATATTTGTAAAATCATTAAAAAAAAGTAATTGAATTTATTAATTTTAGATTATTAAATAAAATTGTTTATTATTTTATTAATTATTTTATGGTGATTTTTACTTATTTTTTCGAGGTATTAATTTACAAGTTACCTTTTATAGCCTTTATAGGTATATAAATCTATATATTTTAATATATTATTTTTTTTTCTATATTTAATTAATTTATTTTTGTTTATTATTTTATAAATTTATAAAATATTTTTATACACTGAAATATATTTTTATTTTATTTTTCTGAAGTATTTTGTATGCTTAATAAAATAAAAAAATTAATTGTACAGGTATATGTATGGGTATTATACCTATGTATTATAGACAAGTATTTTATTTTTGTGTTTTATTTTTGTTTTATTCCCATTTTAATGTACACATATATTATAAATAATATTTATAAAATTATAAAAACATAAAATTATAAAAATAATGAAGAAATAATAAAATGAATATTTTAATATGTACAAGTATACAAGTGGGGTCCAAAACTCAACTTTCGAACTGTAACTCTGAAAAAATACGAAACCACCTTCATTAAATAGCTTATTTGAAATTATATACAATTAAAGGTGGGTTTGGTACATTTCGAGTTTTTATTTGCAAGATACAGGTCTGGGAAGTTGGGATTCTGGAATCTTACTCAGATCATAACTTTTTATCTGTACATTATTTTTGGGTGAAATCAATTTTGTATTTTTTATATTTAATTATCTACAACTTTCATGTAAAAAGTTTCTTTATTTGAAGTATACAAAGTGGATCTAAAAATAGGTCCCAAAATGAACAAAGAATGAATAAAATCTTTATTGTATCTGACCCTTATCTCCCCCTACTTTATTCCTTGTCGACTTAGTCATCGAGAAGCCTAGGTCTCGGGGTTTCGGGTCATAAAATATTTACAATATTTTATTCTTTTTCTTTTCTTTTATTTATTATATAATTTTGGCTTTAAAAACTTTATTTTATACACTATTTATATGCACATGAATGGATGCTAAAATGCTGAAATTAATGGCATTTACATGCGTTTGCCAAGGTTTTTGAGGCCAAAATGATAGAATAAAGATGGTGAAATTTGGATTCATCATCCCCCTACACTTTTCCTTTGCTAGTCCCCTAGAAAACACTTATGCAATAAGTGCAGAAAGAAAAATAAAGAAAAGAAAAGGCAGAAATGTGGATTGAATTTAATAATCAAACTTGTCTTCACAAAATCAAAGTTTGGAGCTTAAGTCGGACCTTTGGAATTTTAGTGCAGACGAAACATTAATGAGAATCGAATTTGAAATCCGACAGTCCCTGAGAATCCCAAAACTCTGTTCAAGTCTCCTCAATAGCCAGGTCAGAAATACTTCAACTCATACGCAAACCCTTACTACTATGAATCTGATCGTACAATGTGAGTGATAGTGGCTCTCCCCAACTGAAACGACAAAGAAATTGACTTCTCCAATATGACAACCCAATGATTCCCCAATCCAACAACTCATTCCTCTAGGAGCAGGGTATTCCCTTCTAAGTTCAAGTGGCAACCAACTCAAGAGGAGGGGGTGAAGAGAAGAATGGACGGTAGCCAGTGTAGCTACCTATCCTAGGATGCAAGACCAGTGTAGTCAAGTCATCCAGCTGCAGGCTCACATGATTTGACTTTGAAGCTCAAGCTTGCTTATTTGACTATACACATACGCACACTCTGGTAGGCATTTTTATTTTTGTACAGGCCTATCCACTCTTTTGGAGTTTTTGATTTTTGCATTTTTTTGAACACTATATACAACAACATTTACATAGGGAGTTTTTCCTCTTGAGCCAGTAGACTATCCCTCTTTTGAAGCTTTATTGCAACCCACGATCTCCTATCCTCGAAACTCATCATCACTGGACGGGTTGGGATGCACTTCCCTCTCTAGAGGAGGACAAATGTTTCCACCTGTATGCATCTCATACCGGCAAATCCAACCCCCTCACCACTCCAACTGAGTTGAGCCAAGTGAAAGGTGCATGTGTCCATGTTAGGTCATTATCAACAAGGGTTGTGCGTGTGCTCCAAAATACTCTACTTAGGCAGTCAAGAATCCATTGAACTAAGTCCCGTGGTCCTTAAAGAATTAAGTCAACTAGACCTGAAGTACCTCAATCCCAGTTCCCATAAGGTTCATGTTAATTAAGTAGATTTAAGGTCCAACCAACCTCCAATCTTCAGATTTTACTTAGACTCGTTCAACTATCAAACTCAATTCGAAAAATGCTCATGCTATGCAAATGCTATGCAGAAAATATTTTGTGATGCAATTTTCAAAGATTTTGAACTTTTTATGGATTTTTGAAAAGATGATGCATATGCATTTTTTGTATTTTTTTCAAAGAGATTTTTTAAATGTTTTTGGTATTTTATTTTTGCAAATGTTTTTGGAATTTTTGAAAAGGTTTTAGCAAAAAATTAGGTATAAATATTTACACGGGGAAGCATCTTGTATTTACAAGAAGTAGATTTTAAGAATTTACAGGGTAAGTGATCAATTTTATAGGTATATACATAGAGAATTTTAGGTGAGATGTGAGTGTTCCTCAAACTTATTTGACAAATGTTTTTCAAACAATTTGGAAAACTATAGTCCAAAATAATTTTTACAAACAGTTTTTACAAACATGTACACACATTTGAAAATCATTTTGCAAAGGTTTTTCAAATAGTATAGATAGATTTTTCAAAATATTTTTGCAACCATTTTTCAAACCATTTGCAAATCATTTTTCAAAGATTTTGTTTTACACAAAGAAAGTAATTTTACAATCAAAATATTTTTACAAAGGTTGAAAACATGTAACAAAATGTTTTCCAAATAGTTTTCAAAAGATTTTCACAAGGATTTTCAAAATATTTTTCAAACATTTTACAAAAAATATTTTCACCTGATTTATTAATCAGTAAGTACAAAAAGAATCTGAGGAATAATCACATCTTTTTATTAATGTTTTTTAATGAAACTTACAAGTATAATTAGCCATAGTTATTAGTAAAAATAGGAAAGTACGAGTTATGGCTAAAGTATATACACAGTATATACGACCCCCCAATACTTAGCTTGATCTACGTCCTCATAGATCAGAGAGAAAAGAGAAGACATAACTCGTACTAAGACTAGGAAAAATCTAAAGATTAAGGAACGAATGAATCAACAAATGAGAAGTTGACCGTCCCCCTATACTTAGGATCAAATAATCCTAAGTATAGCAGACTGTACACAAAGCAGGGAGGGTCAAGGGTGGGAATGAACAGATCGTACTCAGACTGTCTCCCCCTATACTTAGGGTAAGATATCCCTAAGTATAGACAAGAAGAGGAGACATTGGAGAGGATCAAAGAATAGAATCAACTCGAGGTGCACACCCCCCTATACTTAGGACAAAGTACGTCCTAAGTATAGAATACTGACAAAAAGGGGAGGCACCTTCTTGATAGATGAGGAAGATAGAAGAGGAAAAGAAGAAAATAAGAAAAGAGATCAGAAGATGGAAGAAGATAGAGAAGGATGTACACATCACTCCCCCAATACTTAGGGTAAAAGAAGCCCTAAGTATAGGCAACAACAGGAGTGATAAGACGGAACAATGAATCAACACTCGGCTCGTCCACCCCCTATTCTTAGGACAAAGTACAACCTAAGCAAGGTAAACACGAGAATGGGTAGACGAGAAATACGGGAGAGAGACGGAGATGAACAAAAGTGAATATACAACAGAGATGGATGTACACATGATTAAGAAGGTAGAAAGCAAACCTTCTTGCGAGACCGCTGAGGGATAGATCTAGTGTGGTGCAAGTCGACATCGGGGTCTACAGTGGACGGAAGCCGATCAGGGTCGACAGGGTTAAGGCCCTCAGTTGAATCAAATAGAAAAGGTACGAACTGGTCAATGGAAATAGTGTGGCTAGGTTAGACCTTGGTGGTCCTATGGTGTGAAGGCACATGCGTGTGAGTGGAAGAAGTATGGTCAGGTTTGGCCTTGGAAGTCTAGCTGATGTCAAAGTGGAATGGGACGAACTCATTATCATCAGAAGTAGTGTAATCAGTGTCGTCCTGCGAGATGTCGTCCAGGTCAAAACCAAAAGGAACAAAATCATCAGTCGAAGAAATCGAACTCTGTTCGTCCTCAAGAATCTCACCCGGATCATCTTTTTCATCAAAAGTCCTGAATTTTCTGAAAATAATGGTTAAAATCATAACCAGACTCAATCATCATCACTTTTGAGTGACCAGGAATGGACTTATCAGTGGAAGTAGTCAAACCAGGTCCGTTCTGTCTAATCTTGGTGTCTGCCCTCCGCTCTATGGTATCGATCATGTAAATCTCACGAATTTCATCAACACATCACCACACACCAGAAGGAGGAACTTCGAGGTCCATGCTTTTTGAGTCTTCCCCCTTTTGGAGGATTCCTCGGGTCTCATCAACGGTTAATAAGCAAACTTCTCTAATATCATCAGATAGATAATAGTCCTCGGGGTCAGCCAAGATCGGTGAAGGTGCATCAGGTGCAGGTCTCTGGTCAACTGTGGGTGCGGTGATCAACACTTCGCTTTTGTCAACAGGACAAAAGAGAATCTCTCCTGATCTGTAATCATTAACGACCCTCGCGGAGGCGAGGAATGGTCGTCCCACGATGATTGGAGAGTGCTCTCCAGTGGAGGTCTCCATGGGAAATACGACAAAGTCAACTGTGTAGCTCATGCCCTGAATTGAAATGACGGCGTTTTCAAGTTAACCCTTCAGCCTCTTAATAAATCCATCAGCAAACTGAACGATCATCCTGGTTTTCTTTAGAGGCCCTACGTGAAGAGACTGTACCAGCGAGAAGGATAAAATGCTAATAGAAGCACCGTCGTCGAGGAGAGTGTGATCACAAGTGTGGTCAGAGATGGTGCATCTCATGAAAGTTGTGGCAGTGTTCTTCTTCTTAGGAATGGGACGGTGTGTAATGGCATGGGCAGTGGCCATGGTCAAAATATGATGCTCAGATCTGCTCCTCCGCTTTCTCTTCTTGGGAAGAGGAGCAGATAAATCAGTCATGGCCTGCTGAAGTGGGGCACGGATGATCTCATGAATAGTGGCCATTACTTCGGGTTCAGTCAACATTTTTTTGAATTTTTGGACCTCCTCCATACAAGGGAGGAAGTCGGAATCAACATCTACACGAGGCATGCCAAGAGCAGTCTGTACAGCAGCATCCTCGGGGTCAAAGGTGGGACAGTGTGTGAAAGGCTGTGCGGTCAAAGGATCTGGCAAGTGGCACTCTCCTCACAGTCTGAATCAACCAAGTGTATCCCGAACTCCTTTTGTGTTTTTAAAATTTTCTCATTTTTTTGTATTTTTGGCGATTGCAAGCCCCCATGATCACTCACAAGAAAATCCGTAAACTCGACGAAAGGAGCATTAATCTGATTTGTCCTTAAGATAGCAAGATAATCATTCATCGAATTAATGTGCCCTATCATCCGGTTCAAGATAACACTCATGGATATCACGGGAGGTGACTCATACAGGTCAGACTCGGGTGGATGTGAAGGTGGAGGTGGATAATATACAGGTGGAGGTGGAGGTGGGTATAAGTCTGAGTCCTGATACTGTGGCTGAGGCAGGTATGTACAAAAGTCAAGAGCAAATTCCTCCTCGAAAAAAGGAGGTGGACCGGCTGGAGTGAACGAGGATCCGCAAAGTCCGGATAAAATACGCTCCAGTCATCCATCTCGAAGCAAGAGGGAAATGATCGGGAGAGCACAGAGGTCAAGTCAAGAGAGTGAGAAACAAGTTGCAAATGCGCAGAAGTGATCTAGAATGTACACAAGCAATCACAAGCAAAACTCACACAAATAAAACCCTTAATTCACCTACTCAACTCGGCAGAGACCGAAAAGTCGGTCTTTTTATCTTATCTGTTTTAGAGTTAGGTGAGAAGTCCAAAATTTGCACACACACTTAGGGGCTGAATAGGATTTGGGCACCAGTCCTTAGGGTGTGCGCGAGCAGGTAAAAGCGAAGACAATGAGGGGATTACTCGCCCCAAGATAATGTTTTTCTTTTTGGTTGGTTTTAGGGTCGAGTGATATTAGCAGTCCCGATTTTATTGGTTATCATTTTTTTTGGATTTTTAGTGAGAAATGCACGAGCCTAACAAGGAGTCAATATTACTTAGCACCTAGGTTATCAAAATCAGAGGTAGAGAAGCGGAAAAGCAACACAAGCGGTAAAACGATGATGTATGCTAAAGAGAAATGCTCACCACGCCTCCAGCACTCTACATGCAAAGATGCTCAGTGATGAAGCCACATTTCATCATCTTTATTCTATCATTTTGGCATCAAAAACCCTAGCAAATGCGTGTAAATAGCGTTAATTTATGCATCTTAGCATTCATGCATGTGCCTGTAAATAGTGTATAAAATACTGTATTTTAAGCCAAAATTATAGAATAAATAAAAGAAAAGAAAAAGAATAAAATATTGTAAATATTTTATGACCTGAAACCCCGAGACCTAGGCATCTCGATGAATAGGTCGACAAGGAATAAAGTAGGAGGAGATAAGGGTCAAAATACCATAAAAATACCTTCTATTTTATCCATTCTTTATTCATTATGGAACCTATTTTTGGTTCCACTTTTTATACCTCAAATAAATAAACTTTGTACATGAAAGTTGTAGATAACTAAATAAAGAAAAATACAAAATTTATTTCACACAAAAATAATGTACAGATAAAAAGTTATGATCTGAATAAAATTCTAGAATCTCAACTTCCCAGACCTGTATCTCTCAAATAAAAACTCCAAATGCATAAAACTGACCTTTAATTGTATATAATTTAAAATAAGCTATTTAATGGCGGTGGTTTCGCATTTGGCGGAGCTACGGTTTGAAAGTTGAGTTTTGGACCCCTATTGTATACTTGTACAGATTAAAATATTCATTTTATTTATTATTCATTATTTTCATAATTTTATATTTTTATAATTTTGAAATATTACTTATAACATATTTGTATATTAAAATCAGAATAAAAACATAAAAGAAACATAAAATAAAATACTTGTATACCATATACATAGGTATAATACCTATACATATACCTATATGATTAATACTTATATTTTATTAAGTATACAAATTACATCAGAAAAATAAAATAAAAATATTTTTAAGTGTATAAAGTTTTCTATAATTTTATAAAATAATAAACAAAAATAAATAAATTAAAAACACAAAATAAAAATAAATTAATAAAATATATAGATAATATACCTATAAAGGGTACAAAAGGGAACTTGTAAAATTATACCTCATAAAAATAAATAAAAATCACCATAAAATAATTTATAAAATAGTAAACATTTTTTTATTAAATAACTTAAAATTAAATAAATCATTTTCTATTTTAAAATGAATTTAGAAATCATTTTTTCCAGGATTTTCCTGATTAGTCCACGTGGACCAACCATGGGGCCTAGAGAGTTGACCGGCGGGTCAACTCCCTGGTCCTACTCCTGTAGCCCTGTCAGATGTGGTTGTTTGTCCGCTTTTGCGGATTTATCGAGGACACATCTTTCATCCTTTCATGATGGTGTCTTCTGCAACATTGCTCCTTGATAACCCATGATACACGCCCTTAGTGTTTTTTCGACTTTCGGGTCGTTGAATTGACGTTGCACCTCGTCCTTGGTGCCGCCAGAGCCATCTCCTTCAAAACCTCCCTTCCTCCTTCATTCGATTTTTGAACCGCCTTTGAGAAGCCTCAGACCTCCGGGAGTGGGTATAGGGAGAGCTCTAGTGATAGGGGAGAGCCCCAAACCCCCCGTCGAGGTGCGGAGACGCTGAAGGTCGGCTTCCACCTCCATCTCCGGCCTCCTGGCCGTGAGGTTTCACCTCGGGTTTCTAGACCTCGAGGTCCGTTTTTATTCATTTTTCTTGCTTTATTCTCTTCGCAGTAGCCTTAGGAATTAGATGTAAGTCTCCATTTCGATTGAAACCTATCTAATCATCAGCGCCACCACCTCGCCAGAGCTTGCTCCGGCGAGCTCCTACCCACACCACATATCACGTAACTTGCTCGTTCTCGCCCTGGAACCACCTTCTGTCGTCGTGTGTTTCACCTGCAGGTACCAGGTGCGAGGAGCCCCTCCTGGGGGTCGATTTTTGGCAGAAGATGTGCTACCTGGAGCCACACTTCCCCCTGACCTCGTGGTGGCGCATCAGGGCTCCCCCACCCATTTTGGCCCCGCCGTTGGGTTGGGGAACCTTCCAGGAGGCTGGGAGACCATCGGAGGAGCTACTGGTTGCCGGAGATGCCCGAATCATCAATCCACACCTCGCCGGCAACCGGTTCTTCATGTGTTCATACGAGCACCACCATCGCCATCCGATCCAGCCAAGTTCTTCCTGAAGCACAGGCACCGTCAGATCTTGCGCAGGACAACCATTGGATCATCAAAACACCTTATAATCTTGGCCGTTCGTCGCGAAGGGGTACGAGTCGCCAGATCTTAGACATGTGGCATAAGTGACAGATCCTCAGACGTCCGATCGTGCGTTGGATTGGGTATTTTGCTACCGCACCCAATCAATTTTGTATTTAATAAAAAGTACTTAAGCATTCATCTGCCTTTATTTATTTTTGGATTATTTGCAAGTGAACCCCCGCAAGTTTTGTTATTTACATTTTTACCCTTCCCAGGCGCGTGCTAGTCACGCGCTTGGTTGGGTCATTTACAGGCGCGCCCTTGCGGGTCTTGGATATTTATATTTGGTCAATTAAGTTGTTCATTAAGTAATATATTTTGTGTAAAAATTGCACTTAGGACCCTGACGTTCTGGATAATTACATTAATGCCCTTGCCAGTATGATTTTTCTTTTTTTTTCTTTTAATTATTGCATGCATTTCTAAAAACCCCAAAAATTCCCAAAAAATTCTCATAGGCTCCTGTTTGCTTGTTTATTCACGCCATATTTTTGTATTGCATTTTTATTGCATTTTCATATTTATTAAAAATAAAAAACATGCATTTTCAGTACTATTTGCATTAGAAAATCCATAAAAATTATAAAAACGTTTTGAAAAATTCCAAAAAATATATTTTTCTTATTTATCATCTTTTAGTGTCAGTCCAAAAACCACTAAAAAATCAAAACAAAAACCATAAAAAATAGAAAACTCTTAAAAATTTCATAAAAATCTACAAAATTCTAGAAAAATCCTAAAAAATATAAGCTTTGTTTCAGAATTTTCCCTATTTTATTCTCTTTTATTTAAAATTAATTTGAGAAATTTTGGGTACTGTTTAGTATTTTGTATGCTCATTTTAATTTCTGCCAGCAGCTTAGTGTACTATTTTCTTGTATTTGGACTTTTAAAAATACCAAAATTATTCAGAAAAATTCCCAAAAATCACAAAAATAGCATAAAATCATAAAAAAGACTAAAAACATTTATTACCTAATTTTGACTATTTTTACCTATTTTTATAAATATCTTACCCCCTCTTCACTTATATTGTATATATATTCTATTATTGAAAAAGCGAAAAAATATAAAATGTAAAAAGAAAATACAAAATCAGTAAATTTAAAAATCAAAATACAAAAATATAAAATTAAAAATTAAATAAAAATATTAAAAATTAAAAACCCACAAAAATTTGCATCTCTGTAGGCACTTAATCACATCACATTTTTGCATCTTGCTTGATCTGTCTTGTGTGCTCCCTGAGTTTGACCTCTACATAATTACACCTATGCATCTTTCATGTAGAGTTATAATAAATTTTAACTCCACTTTTGCTTGTCATTGTTTGATTTACATTGTGGGTTAATTGTTGATTAATTGGGGTTTCGTGAGCGGTCGCCTCAGCGACATTGTGGTCCCGCCTTGTGTGGACTACTTTAGACCATCGCCAAATCACGATTATCAAATGGTGTCGTTGCCAGGGAGCAACAACGCGTAGTTCGGCCTTTTGCTCATGCTTGTGATTATTTGTCTATTTTGCGGCTTTTATTTCTTCTTGTTTTATTTTTACTCATTTTTGATATATCCTTTGAATTGTCTAACCACCCTCTTGGTTGACTTTGTGCGAGGTACGCGGATCGAGGGAGGCACTCTTTTCTAGGAGCGCACGTGCACCCACGTGAGGCGGCTTTGGCTTTGCACTAAGGCAGACTTGGAGGGATTTTTTAAGACAATTCCCGAACTATTTATTTTATTGCTTTTATTTGTGTAATATTAGTGAGTGAGAGACCACGTTATTTGTAATAATACAGATGCATTCGGACTTGGACATTCGGGCCTAATTTCCAAGTGTCAGTTCACTTGGGGGCTCACGACGGCTTTTACGGTTTTTTATCGCCTTTTTCATTTTGTTTTCCGATTTTTTTTCTTTATTTTGTGTGATTGAACCCTTAGATTTAGGAGTTGCTTTTCGATAGTATTAGGTCCAAATACATTAATTACCATTGCATGTTCCTATAGAAAACATTTGGACTTAGTCAAATTTTAAACTGCTTCTCACTTAGTCTCGGAACCACTGCGCCGGGAGGGGTCATATACAACACGTGCAGGATCCACTGTGGTGGACACCGATCGACCCCCAAGACCGGACATTTCGGTTCCATTCTGAGTCATTAGCATTTGTTCTTCACGATAATAACAGCTACTCATCTTAGAGCGATTTCATCGGCTTGCATTTGCATATAGATATGCTTCAATTCTGCTGAGCATATATTGCATGTAGAGTGCTGGAGGCAAGGTGAGCATTTCCCTTTAGCATACATCATTGATTTGCTGCTTGCATTGCTTTTCTGATTCTCCCTCTGTTTTTGATCACCTAGGTGCTAAGTAAAATTGACTCCTCGTTAGGTTCGTGCATTTCTCACTAAAAATCCAAAAAAAGTGATAACCAATAAAATTGGGACTGCTAACAGTACTTGACCCTAAAATCAACCAAAAAAAGAAAAATCTTATATTGGGGTGAGTAATCCCCTCATTGTCCTCGCTTTTACTTGCTCGCGTACACACTAAGGATTAGTGCCAAAATCCCATTTCGGCCCCCTAAGTGTTTGTGCAACTTGTGGACTTCTCACCTAACTCTAAAACAGACAAGATAAAAAGACCGACTTTTCGGTCTCTACCGAGTTGAGTAGGTGAATTGAGGGTTTGCTTTGTGAGTTTGCTTGTGTGTATTCCAGATCGTCTCTACGCATTTGCGCCTTTTTCTCACCTCTCTTGACTTGACCGTCGTGTTCTCCCGATCATTTTCTCTTGTTTCGAGATGGACCCCTGGAGCGTCTTTTATCCAGACTTTGCAGATCCTTCGTTCACTCCAGCCGATCCACCTCCTTTTTTCCAAGAGGACTTTGCTCCTGATTTTTGTACATATCCGCCTCGACCGCAGTATCAGACCTCGGGCTTCTACCCACCTCCATCTCCACCTATATATTATCCACCTCCACCTTCACATCCACCCGAGTCTGACCTGTTGGAATCACCTCCCTTGATCTCTATGAGTGATATCTTGAATCGAATGATAGAGCACCTTGATTTGATGAATGAGGATATGGCTATCTCGAGGAAAAAACTGATTGACGCTCCATTCATCGCGGAGACAGAATTCCTTGTGGGAGATCATGGGAGATTGCAATCGTGAAAAATATAAAAAAATGAGAAAAATTTAAAAACACAAAAAGAGTTTGGGAGACACTTGGTTGATCCAGATTGTAAGGAGAGGGTCCATTTGCCAGATCATTCACCCGCACATCCATTCACATCATGTCCCAACTTTGACCCCGAGGATGCCGCTGTACAGACTGCTCTTGGCATGCCTCGTGTAGATGATGATTCCGACTTCCTCCCTTGTATGGAGGAGGTCCAAAAATTCAAAAAAATGTTGTCTGAACCTGAAGTGGTGGCCACTCTTCATGAGATCATCCGTGCCCCACTTCAGCTGGCCATGACCCATTTATCTGCTCCTCTTCCCAAGAAGAGAAAGCAGAGGAGCATATCTGAGCGTCACATTCTGACCATGGCCACTGCCCACGCCATCACACACCATCCCATTCCTAGAAAGAAGAACATAGCTACCCCTTTCATCACCTACACCATCTCTGACCATACTTGTGATCACATTCTCCTGGACGGCGATGCATCTATTAGCATATTACCATTCTCGCTGGTACAATCTCTTCACTTAGGGCCTCTAAAAAAACCAGGATGATTGTACAGTTTGCTGATGGATCTATTAAGAGGCCGAAGGGTATCCTTGAAAACACCGTCATTTCGATTCTGAGCACGAGCTACCATGTTGATTTTGTCGTGTTGCCCATGGAGACCTCCACATGGGAGCCATCTCCAATCATCCTGGGACGACCATTCCTCTCCTCTGCGAGGGTCGTTATTGATTATGGATCAGGAGAGATTCGCTTCCGTCTTGTTGACGAAAACGAAGTGTTGATCACCACACCTACAGTTGACCAGAGACCTGAACCTGATGCACCTTCACCGATTCTAGCTGACTCCAAGTCCTGTGACCGATCTGATGAGATTAGAGATGTTTGCTTAGCGACCGCTGATAAGACCCGAGAAATCCTCCGAACGGGGAAGACTCGGAAAGCATAGACCTCGCAGTTCCTCCTTCTGGTGTGTGGCGATGTGTTGATGAAATCCAAGGAATTTATGTGATTGATTCCATTGAGTGGAGGGCAGATACCAAGACTAGACAGGACGGACCCGGTTTGACTACTTCCACTGATAAGTCCGTTCCTGGGCACTCAAAAGTAATGATGATCGAGGTCGGTTATGATGCGAATTTACAAAATTTCTGGCCTCTTGATGAAAAAGAGGATCCAGCTGAGATTCTTGAGGATGATCTGAGTTTGACTACTTCCACTGATGACTTTGTTCCTTTTGGTTTTGACATGGACGATAACTCGCAGGACGACTCCGATTACACTTCTTCCGATGATGATGAGTTCATCCCATTCCACTTTGATATCAGCGAGACCCCCAAGGCCAGACCTAGCTGTAATTCTTCCACTCACCCGTCTGCGCCTTCACACCATAGGATCACCAATGCTGAACCTAGCCATACTACTTCCACTGATCAGTTCGTGCCTTTTCGATTTGATTCTACTGAGGGTCGTCACCCTGTCAACCCTGATCGGCTTCCGTCCACTGTGGACCCCGATGTCGACCTGCACCACACTAGATCTATCCCTCAGCGGTCTCGAGAGAAGGTTAGCTTTCAACATTCTTGATCCTGTGTATATCCATCTCTGTTGTATATTCCCTTGTGTACCTTTGTTCTCTCTCCCGTATTGCTCGTCCACCCATTCTTGTGTTTTCCTTGCTTAGGACGTACTTTGTCCTAAGTATAGGGGGTGGACAAGCCGAGTGTTCATTCGTCGTTCCGTTTCATCACTCCTGTTGTTTCCTATACTTAGGACTTCTTTTACCCCAAGCATAGGGGGAGTGATGTGTACATTCTTCCATATCATTCTTTCAACTGTTGATACCTTTTCAACTTTTCTTCTTTTCTTCTTTTCCTTGTCTACCTTCCTTATCTATCAAAAAGGTGTCACCCATTGTAGACAGTATTCCGTACTTAGGATGTACTTTGTCCTAAGTATAGGGGGTTTGCACCCCGAGTTGATTCTATTCTACCCACACCATATATCATGTAACTTGCTCGTTCTTGCCCTGGAACCACCTTCTGTCGTCGTGTGTTTCACCTGCAGGTACCAGATGCAAGGAACCCCTCCTGGGGGTCGATTTTTGGCAGAAGACGCGCTACCTGGAGCCACACTTCCCCCTGACCTCGTGGCGGCGCATCAGAGATCCTCCGCACATTTTGGCCCCGCCGTTGGGTAGGGGAACCTTCCAGGAGGCTGCGGAGACCATTGGAGGAGCTATTGGTTGTTGGAGATGCCCGAATCATCAATCCTCACCTCGCCGACAGCCGATTCTTTACGTGTTCATCAGAGCACCTCCATCTCCATCCGATCCAGCCAAGTTCTTCCTGAAGCACAGGCACCGTCAGATCTTGCACAGGACAACCATTGGATCATCAGAACACCTTATAATCTTGGCCGTTCATCGCGAAGGGGTACGGGTCGCCAGATCTTTGACACTTAAGTGACAGATCCTAAGACGTCCGATCGTGCGTTGGATTGGGTATTTTGCTACCGCACCCAATCAATTTTTGTATTTAATAAAAAGTACTTAAGCATTCATCTGCCTTTATTTATTTTTGGATTATTTGCAAGTGAACCCCCGCAAGTTTTGTTATTTACATTTATACCCTTCCCAAGCGCGTGCTAGTCACGCGCTTGGTTGGGTCATTTACAGGCGCGCCCTTGCGTGTCTTGGATATTTATATTTGGTCCATTAAGTTGTTCATTAAGTAATATATTTTGTGTAAAAATTTCACTTAGGCCCCTGACGTTCTGGATAATTACATTAATGCCCCTGCCAGTGTGATTTTTCTTTTTTTCTTTTAATTATTGCATGCATTTCTAAAACCCCAAAAATTCCCAAAAAAATATCATAGGCTCCTGTTTGTTGTTTATTCACGCAATATTTTTGTATTGCATTTTTATTGCATTTTCATATTTATTAAAAATAAAAAACATGCATTTTCATTACTGTTTGCATTAGAAAATCCATAAAAATTATAAAAACGTTTTGAAAAATTCCAAAAAAATATATTTTGCTTATTTATCATCTTTTAGTGTCAGTCCAAAAACCACTAAAAATTCAAAACAAAAACCTTAAAAATTAGAAAACTCTTAAAAATTTCATAAAATCTACAAAATTCTAGAAAAATCCTAAAAATATAAGCTTTGTTTCAGAATTTTCCCTATTTTATTCTCTTTTATTTAAAATTAATTTGAGAAATTTTGGGTACTGTTTAGTATTTTGTATGCTCATTTTAATTTCTGTAAGCAGCTTAGTGTACTATTTCTTATATTTGGACTTTTAAAAATACCAAAAATATTCAGAAAAGTTTCCAAAAATCACAAAAATAGTATAAAATCATAAAAAAGACTAAAAATATTTATTACCTAATTTTTTACTATTTTTACCTATTTTTATAAATACCTTTCCCCCTCTTCTCTTATATTGTGTATATATTCTATTATTGAAAAAGCGAAAAAATATAAAATATAAAAAGAAAATACAAAATCAGTAAATTTAAAAATCAAAATAAAAAATATAAAATTAAAAATTAAAAAAAAAATAAAAATTAAAAACCCACAAAAATTTGCATCTTTGTAGGCACTTAATCACATCACATTTTTGCATCTTGCTTGATCTGTCTTGTGTGCTCCCTGAGTTTGCCCTCTACATAATTACACCTATACATCTTTCATGTAGAGTTATAATAATTTTTAACTCCACTTTTACTTGTTATTGTTTGATTTACATTATGGGTTAATTGTTGATTAATTGAGGTTTCGTGAGCGGTCGCCTCAGCGACATTGTGTTCCCACCTTGTGTGGACTACTTTAGACCATCGCCAAATCACGATTATCAAATGGCGTCGTTGCCAGGGAGCAACAACGCGTAGTTCGGCCTTTTGCTTGTGATTGTGATTATTTGTCTATTTTGCGGCTTTTATTTCTTCTTGTTTTATTTTTGCTCATTTTTGATATATCCTTTGAATTGTCTAACCACCCTCTTGGTTGACTTTGTGCGAGGTACGCGGATCGAGGGAGGCACTCTTTTCTAGGAGCGCCTGCGCACCCACGTGAGGCGGCTTTGGCTTCGCACTAAGGCAGACTTGGAGGGATTTTTGAAGACAATTCCCGAGCTATTTATTTTATTGCTTTTATTTGTGTAATTTTAGTGAGTGAGAGACCCCGTTATTTGTAATAATACAGGTACATTCGGACTAGGACATTCGGGCCTAATTTCCAAGTGTCTGTTCACTTGGGGGCTCACGGCGGCTTTTATGGTTTTTTATCGCCTTTTTCATTTTGTTTTACTATTTTTTTCTTTATTTTGTGTGATTGAACCCTTAGATTTAGGAGTTTCTTTTCGATAGTATTAGGTCCAAATACATTAATTACCATTGCAAGTTCCTATAGAAAACGTTTGGACTTAGTCAAATTTTAAACTGCTTCTCACTTAGTCTCGGAACCACCGCGCCGGGAGGGGTCGTATACAGCGCATGCATGATCCACTGTGGTGGACACCAATCGGCCCCCAAGACCGGACATTTCGGTTCCATTCTGAGTCATTAGCATTTGTTCTTCACGATAATAGCAGCTACTCATCTTAGAGCGATTTCATCGGCTTGCATTTGCATATAGATATGCTTCAATTCTGCTGAGCATATATTGCATGTAGAGTGCTAGAGGCAAGGTGAGCATTTCTCTTTAGCATACATCATTGATTTGTCGCTTACATTGCTTTTCCGATTCTCCCTTTGATTTTGATCACCTAGGTGCTAAGTAAAATTGACTCCTCGTTAGGTTCTTGCATTTCTCACTAAAAATCGAAAAAAAGTGATAACCAATAAAATTGGGACTGCTAACATTACTTGACCCTAAAATCAACCAAAAAAGAAAAATCTTATATTGGGGCGAGTAATCCCCTCATTGTCCTCGCTTTTACTTGCTCGCGTACACACTAAGGATTAGTGCCAAAATCCCATTTCAGCCCCCTAAGTGTTTGTGCAACTTTTGGACTTCTCACCTAACTCTAAAACAGACAAGATAAAAAGACTGACTTTTCGGTCTCTACCGAGTTGAGTAGGTGAATTGAGGGCTTGCTTTGTGAGTTTGCTTGTGTGTATTCCAGATCGTCTCTGCGCATTTGCGCCTTTTTCTCACCTCTCTTGACTTGACCGTCGTGTTCTCCCGATCATTTTCTCTTGTTTCGAGATGGACCCCTGGAGCGTCTTTTATCCAGACTTTGCAGATCCTTCGTTCACTCCAGCCGATCCACCTCCTTTTTTCCAGGAGGACTTTGCTCCTGATTTTTGTACATATCCGCCTCGGCCGTAGTATCAGACCTCGGGCTTCTACCCACCTCCACCTCCACCTGTATATTATCCACCTCTACCTTCACATCCACCCGAGTCTGACCTGTTGGAGTCACCTCCCTTGATCTCTATGAGTGATATCTTGAATCGAATGATAGAGCACCTTGATTTGATGAATGAGGATATGGCTATCTTGAGGAAAAAACAGATTGGCGCTCCATTCACCGCGGATACAGAATTCCTTGTGGGAGATCATGGGAGATTGCAATCACGAAAAATACAAAAAATGAGAAAAATTTAAAAACACAAAAAGAGTTTGGGAGACACTTGGTTGATCCATATTGTAAGGAGAGGGTCCATTTGCCAGATCATTCACCCACACATCCATTCACATCATGTCCCAACTTTGACCCCGAGGATGCCGCTGTACAGACTGCTCTTGGCATGCCTCGTGTAGATGATGATTCCGACTTACTCCCTTGTATGGAGGAGGTCCAAAAATTCAAAAAAATGTTGACTGAACCCGAAGTGGTGGCCACTATTCATGAGATCATCCGTGTCCCACTTCAGCAGGCCATGACCCATTTATCTGCTCCTCTTCCCAAGAAGAGAAAGTGGAGGAGCATATCTGAGCATCACACTCTGACCATGGCCACTGCCCACGCCATCACACACCGTCCCATTCCTAGAAAGAAGAACACATTTACCCCTTTCATCACCTACACCATCTCTGACCATACTTGTGATCACATTCTCCTAGACGGCGATGCATCTATTAGCATATTACCCTTCTCGCTGGTACAGTCTCTTCACTTAGGGCCTCTAAAAAAACCAGGATGATCGTACAGTTTACTGATGGATCTATCTAGAGGCCGAAGGGTATCCTTGAAAACGCCGTCATTTCGATTCTGAGCACGAGCTACCATGTTGATTTTGTCGTGTTGCCCATGGAGACCTCCACAGGGGAGCCATCTCCAATCATCTTGGGACGACCATTCCTCTCCTCTACGAGGGTCGTTATTGATTATGGATCAGGAGAGATTCGCTTCTGTCTTGTTGACAAAAACGAAGTGTTGATCACCATACCTACAGTTGACTAGAGACCTGCACCTGATGCACCTTCACCGATTCTAGCTGACTCCAAGGCATGTGACCAATCTGATGAGATTAGAGATGTTTGCTTAGCGACCACTGATAAGACCCGAGAAATCCTCCGAACGGGGGAAGACTCGGAAAGCATAGACCTCGCAGTTCCTCCTTCTGGTGTGTGGTGATGTGTTGATGAAATCCAAGGAATTTATGTGATTGATTCCATTGAGCGGAGGGCAGATACCAAGACTAGACAGGACGGCCCCAGTTTGACTACTTCCACTGATAAGTCCGTTCTTGGGCACTCAAAAGTAATGATGATCGAGGTCGGTTATGATTCGAATTTACAAAATTTCTGGCCTCTTGATGAAAAAGAGGATCCGGGTGAGACTCTTGAGGACGATATGAGTTCGACTACTTCCACTGATGACTTCGTTCCTTTTGGTTTTGACATGGACGATACCTCGCAGGACGACTCCAATTACACTTCTTCCGATGATGATGAGTTCATCCCATTCCACTTTGATATCAGCGAGACCCCCAAGTCCAAACCTAGCTGTACTTCTTCCACTCACCCTTCTTCGCCTTCACACCATAGGACCACCAATGCCGAACCTAGCCATACTACTTCCACTGATCAGTTCGTGCCTTTTCGATTTGATTCTACTGAGGGCCGTCACCCTGTCAACCCTGATCGGCTTCCGTCCAGTGTGGACCCCGATGTCGACCTGCACCACACTAGATCTATCCCTCATCGGTCTCGCGAGAAGGTTAGCTTTCAACATTCTTGATCCTGTGTATATCCATCTCTGTTGTATATTCCCTTGTGTACCTTTGTTCTCTCTTCCGTATTGCTTGTCCACCCATTCTCGTGTTTGCCTTTCTTAGGACGTACTTTGTCCAAAGTATAGGGGGGTGGACGAGCCAAGTGTTCATTCGTCGTTCCGTTTCATCACTCCTGTTGTAGCCTATACTTAGGACTTCTTTTACCCTAAGCATAGGGGGAGTGATGTGTACATTCTTCCATATCATTCTTTCAGTTGTTGATACCTTTTCATCCTTTCTTCTTTTCTTCTTTTCCTTGTCTACCTTCCTTATCTATCAAAAAGGTGTCACCCATTGTAGACAGTTTTCCGTACTTAGGATGTACTTTGTCCTAAGTATAGGGGGTGTGCACCCCGAGTTGATTCTATTCTTTGATCCTCTCCACTGTCTCCTCTCCTTGTCTATACTTAGGGATATCTTACTGATGAATACCCATTCATCACTCTTTATTCTTTTATTTTGGCTACAAAACCCATGCAAAAGACATGTATATTCCTGTAAATACCAATAATTGTTAAATAGCATGCATTGTGTAAATATGCATTTTTAGCATGTTTTTGTGCATAATAAAAGAATAAAGAAATAAAAGAAAAAGAGGGAGATATTTAGAATAAATATTGAGCGACCTAATTCCAAGGGAGGGCTCAGCATGGGCCTGACCGCATAAAAACCCAAGTAGAGAGAGATAAGGAAGCTCATGTTTGTACATATATACCTATATATAAATAAAAAATATTTTCCTCTAAATAAAACAAAAACATATTTGTGTAAATATGTATATATTTGTAAATATAAAATTAAAACAAACATGAGAAAATTAAATAGAAATAAAAAATCCTTCACCCTTGTACATAGACCATGTGTACATAAACCACATATGTATTTATTTCACCTTGTAAATAAATGAATAAAATTCCATAAAAATATGTATATATTCCCTTATCGAATAATGTATATAAATAAAATCAAAATCACAAAAATAAAATAAAAATAAAAATAAATAAAAATAAAGATCAAAAGCCACATTGTATATATATACGATACATGTATATAAATAAAGGTATTTATTTAACCCTTGTAAATAATTAATAAAAACAAAATAAAAATACCATATTATTCCAAATTTTAACCTATAAATAAATAAAATATAAAATTGGAATAATTTGTATAAAAATAAATAACTAAATTTAAAATAAAAAATACATATAAATATACATGTATATAAAAATAATATTTTGTAAATACATTATTTATATTTCAAAAAATAAATAAATAAAAATCACAAAAAATAGTTTATAAATAAATAAACATTTTTCATGTTTTAACTTTTTCCAAATTCGGTAATTTATTATTTTAAAATGAATTTCCAATTATTTATGGCGTGGCTGCTCCTGATTGGTCCACGGGGAATGTTGACCTCCGGTCAACTTCCCCCCTGGACCATCTTCTCCAGCGGATCTCGCTTCTGACCCGATTTTGCCCACTTTTCTAGCGATGATCCGACCACTTCATCCGTAAACCCCGGGCCCCGATTACACTTGGGTCATCCCTAACCCTCGCCCAGTGGATTGCATGGGGATCCGCGCTCCGATTTGCTAGCCCGACCTCCATCTAACCGGACCCCTAACACTATAAATCTCCAGCTCCGCCGCACGATTCACGCTATCTTTAGTTCCACCTTTCCATCCCAGGACCTCCACTACCTTTGCCTGAGTGGCAGCGAGCTGAGGGTGGAGTTGCAGTGAGGAGGGAGTGTCCAGCCACTGATCCGGCAGCTCTTCGCCGTCGTGCGCCGCCCAGGAGTAGCACTCGAGCCTCGGGCATCGACGACCCTCGAGGCAAGGACCAGGAGCTTCAGAAGCTCTTCCACAGTCGACTTCGATCATCCAGTAAGCCTAATTGCTTCTATCTTTCTCGAATTTCAATTTACGCCCAAATCCCCCATGCGCCTTCGACCATCGATTCTGGCCATCTCGTTCACCCATTTCGCCGATTGACCCGACCATCACCTCCGCCCTTCTGCCCTGCACGTTCTTTGCTCCTTCATCCAACCCAGTTCACCACGGAACTGGGAGTCGAACTCCTTCGCCGCCGCATCGCCGGAGTTCCTCCGCCCCGACGCATCGTTCACCAACCTCGCCTCTAACCGGGTTGAGGCATTTTGCCCTCGACCCAGGAGTCTTTCTGTGCATCTTTACAGGTCAGAGGGGGTTAATCTGAGGACCTCCATGTTCAGCACAGGAGCCTAAGCTCTGCCTTCGTTGCTGGAGCTCTTCGGAGCCTCCGGCGTCATCGGAGGAGCCTTACATCCGCGGGAGGCCTTGGCGATCCTTTTCCACCCATCAGCAGCCCCCGAGGAGGTCCAGCCACTCACATTCCTCTGGCGAAGTTCACCGGCGAGGAGTTCTTCCAGAGTCCTTCTCTACCGTTCGTTCAGCCCAGGAGACCCAGATTTGATCTAGACCGTTCACTTATACGAAGAGGCGCCCCGATACCAGCACCATCCGATCGCCACGTGGCGCCATCTTCACCGTCTGTCGCAGAGGAGAGGCGAGCCCCTTCCTGAGACGTCCGATCAGATACGTGGCGAGCCCTCCACCGTCAGATCCGAGAGAGGTTCACTTGAGGAGGCGCCCGCTACCCGCAGCCGTCAGATCAGACACGTGGCGCCATCCCAGCCCTCGGATAATAAATAGGGGTAATATCACTTAGGCTCCTCTTCTGTTTTGTTTTGGCATTTAGTCCTGTAAATATTTTCCGTAGTTCATTTTATTTTGGTTTGATATTTGCATTTCTACCCCTGTACATTTTGGACACGTGCATCGACACATGATATTTTGGTGATTTTGCAATATATGGGCCTGTAGTTTTTACGTGTTATGGAATGAAATATCTTTCTTGTTAATTGCACTTATGCCCCTGTGAATGATTTTAATCGAACATGTGTTGAATTGTTTGGGCTTTTTACAACTTAGCCCCTAGACTTTTAGCATTTGTTGCTAATAAGTCTGGGGACTTAAGTTTTCTTTCATTTGGGTCCCTCTGTGCCCAGCCCACGTGCCGCGCACATGGGAACTTGGAGATTTTGCACGAGGACCCCTATTTTTCTGATTTTGTTACTTTTTGGCCCCTGGATTATACTTTTATTGCAACAAGGTCCCTGTGTACTGTGGGCTCTTGTTGGATTAAAATAAAATATCAATTTTCATCCAAATTGAGTGAAAATTTGACATGTGGCTCGTGCCACTATGTAGAATTTTCACTAATTTTTGGGTACATTTTTGAGCCCTTTTATTATTTTTAAAAATTCAAAAACATCCATTTTTCTGCCTGTTCAGATTGAAAATTCATAAAAAATATAAAAAACCTTTTTAAAAATTCTAATTTTGTTACTTTTTGTGTCCTTGATTTTCTGTGCATTTTTGGTCATTTTTGGATATATAAAAGCACTAAAAATTGAAAAAAAACCCTAAAACTTATAAAAATAATAAAAAATCATAGAGAATTCCAAAAATCATAAACTCTTTTCCTGAATTTTCCTCATTGCTTCTGTTTTTCATAAAAATTACCTCCAAGCCTTGAAAAGACCATTTGATATTTTTATGTGGTCTTTGAAGCCTGGCTGGACAGTGTTCCTTTGTTTCTGCCTTCTTTGATTTTTAGAAAATTCCATAAAAAGCATAAAATTCTCAAAATCTCACCAAAAACAGTAAAAAAATGTATAAAACATAAAAATATTTTTGTTGGAATTTTTGGAGTATTTTAGAGTAAATAAATAATTGTTGAAAGTTGCTTGTTTTCCTTGTTTTCTTATTTTCTTTGTAATTAAAAATTCCAAAAAAATATAAAAACATTAAAAATCCACCAAAAATCATTTGTTTATATTTTCTTAATTTGTTGACTACTTCATAGGCCGCAAGGCCAATCCGCTCTCCCTGAGTCCGATCCTGGGTGCTATACCAGGCTAATCTCATAGCCAGGGCCACTATTTGATTTTTCGTGTTTTATCTACTTGATTGGTGGTCTGCTTATCTTTTTCTTGATTGATTGAATTATTCCTCTCGATCCGGGTCGCAACGACCCTTGAGTGATTTTATATTTTATCCCGGATTGATTGAGTGAATTTTTCGGGTCATCAGAATGAAAAATGAGTGAAAATTCTACACTTACCTTAAGTATAGGGGGAGACAATCTGAGTATGATCCGTTCATTCCCACCCTTGACCCTCCCTGCTTTGTGTACAGTCTGCTATACTTAGGATTATTTGATCCTAAGTATAGGGGGGACGGTCGACTTCTCTTTGGTTTATTCATTCATCTCTTATCCCTTTATTCTTTAGACTTTTCTATACTTATTACGAGTTATGTCTTCTCTTTTCTCTCCGATCTATGAGGACATAACTCAAGCTAAGTATAGGGGGTCGTATATACTGTGTATATACTTTAGTCATAACTTGTACTTTCGTATTTTCTTAGTAAATATGGCTAATTAATACAATTAAATTCATTAAAAACCTTAATAAAAAGATGTGATTATTCCTCAAATTCTTTGTGTATTTACTGATTAATAAATCAGGTGAAAATATTTTTTGCAAAATGTTTGAAAAATAGTTTGAAAATCTATGTGAAAAATCTTTTGAAAACTATTTGGAAAACATTATGTTACATGTTTTCAACCTTTGTAAAAATATTTTGATTGTAAAGTTTGTTTTCCTTGTGTGAAATAAAATGTTTGAAAAATGATTTGCAAATGGTTTGAAAAATGGTTGCAAAAATATTTGAAAAATCTATAGATACTGTTTGGAAAACCTTTGCAAAATGATTTTCAAATGTGTGTACATGTTTGTAAAATGTGTTTGAAAAATTATTTTGAGCTAGAGTTTTCAAAACATTTGAAAAACCTGTGTCAAATACGTTTGAGGAATACATACATCACACATAAAATTCTTTATATATATAGTTTTAAAATTGACCACCTACCCTGTAAATTCTTAAAAATCCACTTCTTGTATATATAAGATGCATCCCCGTGTAAATATTTTAACCTAGCTTTTAGCCAAAAACTTTTTATTTTCAAAAATTCCAAAAACATTTGCAAAATTAAAATCCAAAAACATTTGAAAAATCCTTTTGAAAAATCTAAAAAAATGCATATGCATCATCTTTTCAAAAACCCATAAAAAGTTCAAAATCTCTGAAAATTGCATCACAAAAATATTTTCTGCATAGCTTTTGCATGGAATTCGCATTTTTCATATTGAGTTTGATAGCTGAACGAGTCTAAGTAAAATCCGAAGATTGGAGCTTGGTTGGACCTTAAATCTACCTAATTAACAGGAACCTTATAGGAGCCGGAATGGAGGTACTTCAGGTCTAGTTGACTTAATTCTTTGAGATCCACGAGACTTGGTTCAATGGATTCTTGACTGCCTAAGTAGAGTATTTCGGAGCACACACACAACTCTTGTTGATAATTACCTAACTTGAACACCTGCACCTTTCACACGGCTCAACTCAGTTGGAGGGGTGAGGGGGTTGGATTTGCCGGTATGAGATGCATACAGGTGGAAACACTTGTCCTTCTCTAGGGAGGGAAGTGCACCCCAACCCGTCCAGTAATGATGAGTTTCGAGGATAGGAGATCGTGGGTTGCAATAAAGCTTCAAAAGAGGGATAGTCTACTGGCTCAAGAGGAAAAACTCCCTATTTAAATGTTTTTGTACATAGTACTCAAAAAAATGCAAAAGCAAAAACTCCAAAAAAGTGGACAGGCCTGTACAAAAATAAAAATGCCTACCAATGTGTAAAGTCAAATAAGAAAGCTTGAGCTTCAAAGTCAAATCATGTGAGCATGCAGCTGGATGACTTGACTACACTGGTATTGCATCCTAGGATAGGTAGCTACACTGGCTACCGTCCATTCTTCTCTTCACCCCCTCCTCTAGAGCTAGTTGCCCCTTGAACTTAGAAGGGAATACCCTGCTCCTTGAGGAATGAGTTGTTGGATTGGGGAATCATTGGGTTGTCATATTGGAGAAGTCAGTCTCTTTATCATTTCAGTTGGGGAGAGCCACCATCACTTACGTTGTACGAGTCAGACTCATAGTCGTAAGGGTTTGCATATGAGTTGAAATATTTCTGACCTGGCTATTGAGGAGACTTGAGCAGAGTTTTGGGATTCTCAGGGACTGTTGGATTTCAAATCCGATTCTCATTAAGGTTCCGCCCGCACTAAAATTCCAAAGTTCCGACTTAAGCTCCAAACTTTGATTTTTTGAAGACAAGTTTGATAATTAAACTTAATCCACCTTCTTCTTTTTCTTTTCTTTATTTTCTTTCTGCACTTATTGCATAAGCGTTTGCTAGGGACTAGCAAAAGTAAAGTATAGGGGGATGATGAAGCCACATTTCGTCATCTTTATTCTATCATTTTGGCATAAAAAACCCTAGCAAATGCATGTAAATAGCGATAATTTATGCATCTTAGCATTCATGCATGTGCCTGTAAATAGTGTATAAAATACTGTATTTAAAGCCAAAATTATAGAATAAATAAAAGAAAAGAAAAAGAATAAAATATTGTAAATATTTTATGACCCAAAACCCCGAGACCTAGGCATCTCGATGAATAGGTCGACAAGGAATAAAGTAGGGGGAGATAAGGGTCAAAATACCATAAAAATACCTTCCATTTTATCCATTCTTTATTCATTATGGGACCTATTTTTGGTTCTACTTTTTATACCTCAAATAAAGAAATTTTGTCCATGAAATTTGTAGTTAATTAAATAAAGAAAAATACAAAATTTATTTTACACAAAAATAATGTACAGATAAAAAGTTATGGTCTGAATAAAATTCTAGAATCTCAACTTCCCAGACCTGTATCTCTCAAATAAAAACTCCAAATGCGTAAAACTGACCTTTAATTGTATATAATTTAAAATAAGCTATTTAATGGCGGTGGTTTCGCATTTGGCGGAGCTACGGTTTGAAAGTTGAGTTTTGGACCCCTATTGTATACTTGTACATATTAAAATATTCATTTTATTTATTATTCATTATTTTCATATTTTTTTAATTTTGAAATATTACTTATAACATATTTGTATATTAAAATCAGAATAAAAACATAAAAGAAACATAAAATAAAATACTTGTATACCATATACATAGGTATAATACCTATACATATACCTATATGATTAATACTTATATTTTATTAAGTATACAAATTACATCAGAAAAATAAAATAAAAATATTTTTAAGTGTATAATGTTTTCTATAATTTTATAAAATAATAAACAAAAATAAATAAATTAAAAACACAAAATAAAAATAAATTAATAAAATATATAGATAATATACCTATAAAGGGTACAAAAGGGAACTTGTAAAATTATACCTCATAAAAATAAATAAAAATCACCATAAAATACTTTATAAAATAGTAAACATTTTTTATTAAATAACCTAAAATTAAATAATTCATTTTCTATTTTAAAATGAATTTAGAAATCATTTTTTCCAGGATTTTCCTGGTTAGTCCACGTGGACCAACCAGGGGGCCTAGAGAGTTGACCGGCAGGTCAACTCCCTGGTCCTACTCCTGTAGCCCTATCAAATGTGGTTGTTGAAGGATATTGAGTATCCTTAAGCGCATCACGGAAGCGTGTTGATCGCATCGTATGCAATCGGAGCAACTAGTCGCACTAGTCGCTAGATGCAGCGGAAATTAAAATTTTAACTTTAAAGATGAAACCACATGATCACGAGAACACTTCTCGGATCGTTTCATCAAACCACAAAGTACAAGGAATACCTCTTGAAGCGTGGTTGTGATCGCGAGATCCCAAAGTAGAGATCCTCCTATCTTAAGTCCGATCCACGAAGAACGCACTTGCGGGCGCGATGATGAGTCACGTTCCTTCCCGCAATCCTCGATGAAGATCCAAGCGATGGCTCCCCCGACTTCGTCAAACGAAATCCGTCGTCTTCCTTTAGAGTAAGAAACTCCAAAGAAGATGGAGATCCACGAGTCGTCGAAGAAGAAGCCGAGAGTCTCTCCTTTCTCAACACAAAGTGGACGGCCACTTAATGGAGAAGAGAAAGAGAGAGAGGACGAGAATGAGAAAGAGAGAGAGAGAGAGAGAGAGAGAGTTGTCACCTTGTACAACTCTTAATGATGTACCATGGAGAGGCTACCCTAGCCCTCCTTATATACTAGTTTAGGATCCAATGGATCTCAATCCATGGGACACATGGATCCAAGGGATATGCTTGGTCCATGATAAATCAATGGCTAGGATTGTTGTTTAATAACAACAATTTAAAGTTAATTAATCAAGAGATAATATATCAAATGAAGTGGAGTTAACCAACCCCTAAAAAAGGGGGGGCGTCACCCATGAACTCTTCATGGGTGACGCCACCCATGAGGGTGGTTGTTTACTCCATTTTATTTATTATATTATTCCTCAATTAATTACAATAAATATCCACCAAAATAATTCCAAAATTAATTTGTGAATATTTCAATCTTGCCATTGAAAATTATGTGAATCATATTCACAACCCAAACTAGTTAGTAAATTGCATTTCCAATTAATTAACAAATGTGAATCCAATCCACATTATTAATTAACAAATGCTATTTACATAAATTCTCTCTCTTATTATATGTATATTATAAATCATATTTATAACACACACATATCATGGATAGTGTTATCCACATTCTCTTAATCCTTGATAATTAAATCTCATTTAATTATCTTAGATAATCATTTTCACAATATGAATCATATTCATATTTAAGCTTGATGATTAAATCACATTTAATCATCAAGTTCTTCTTGCTTGGATATGGAATTCATCAAAAGAATTATTCTTGAACTCCTTCAAGAATAATGTGCTTTCTCCGCAGATACTTGGAGATAAGGACAGGGCGATTGTATTATTCCACGTATAGTGACTTGGATGTTGAGATCTCATCTCAAATCCAGATCTTACGGACCTCTCACAGATGCTTGATTAAATCAAGGCCGCAAATCCAATCTTCTCATTGAATCTGAATCCCATTCAGATCAATGTCCAATACTTGGACTAAGATCGGATTGCTTCTCTATTGAAAGGAGTCACTAAAATCCAGACATGTTTCATCACTCCCTCGGAATGGAAGCGTCATGGATATACAATCGTTTATGATCACATCACCCTTCAGGTATTCCCAATACCTGTACATCCTGTATACTGGAAAACCCATGGTCAACCCGAAGATCAAGATCTATTTTATACTGTCTTCTTCAGGGTTTGATCACTAAGTTTCTCATTTGATCATTGGGATTTGGTATTGATCATATACTTTCCAAAAGCGTATATCATACCTAGGTCTTGATCATATACTTTCCAAAAGTATATATCAAACCTACAAATTCAGTCAAGCTTCCAAAGCGAGACGACCGTGCACGGAATTTGATTCTTCCCAATATCTCATGAGTGAGCTCATGTCTTCCGGTTCAGTAGTGAACCTGTATGATCCCTTTGAGAGATCGTATTACTCATATGCCCTTATATGCACACCAACGCGCCGGTGTATAGACCTTGGTTAGGTCATCAACCTATTGGTCTGTCAAATGTACATACTCAGACATATAGCAATACATCTGTCTCCGGTCAGAGGATGCGTGCCTATGCTGTGACAGCATTCAACATAGGACTTAGGTTATCTCGATCTCGTTAAGTCAACTCTTTGACCTAACTAATCTGACACCTCCGAATCTCTATTCCTATGCAGAGGACCTGCATCAAGAGGTCGGTCAGATATCAGCCTATGTGAGAAAAGGATTGCCATCTCCTACTCAGGCTGGAGATCACATCTTAACAATCATCTGACGGTGCTTGATGAGTCCTCAATCTAACTCTTTAGATATTCATCCAAGCACCAGCCTCTATGATTCAATCATTGAATCAACAGCTGTATGATCATTAAGACAACCATGGTACATAACCCTAATTGTACAGAGGGACCTATTATGCAAATTATTTATTCTTTATTTCAGATCAGGGAATGATGTTTGCAATAACATTTATTGCATAATGGCTCGCTGTGGGCTCACATGTCCAACAATCTCCCACTAGCCCAAAGAGCCATTAATGGGCTAATCATTTAAACTCACACTCATGTGACAATCATAGGCTATTTAGAAATAGCTAGGTAAGCTGATCAGTCACTCTGTTCCCACAAGACTATGCCAAGTCCTTTTACGGCACTTGCATATCCCTAGGTAACAGTGCTCGCATTCAATGCGAATGTTGCATCTAATGCAACCAATACTCAATCTAGTCAAAGCAGTTATAGTGTCTTTGACACTATTGCTCAACAACTATTATAACCAGTATTTCCATAATCCTTATGAGAATACCCTTATTCCTGGAGATCACTATCTCCTACGGTATTCGCAGTTAAGACCTTTTAGATCTCTATCTATAAAGTCTTAAGCTCTTTGAAGATAAGACTTAGAGATCACTATCTCTAAAGCCTTGTCATCTTTGAAGATATTGTTATTACTGCAATCAAGTGTTCTTTCTCCATAGTAGGATTAGTAACAGTTTACTACTCCCACTGCATGGCAGATATCTGGCTTTTATACACATTTAGCATACACTTAGCTTCTCGTAACTGATGCACAAGTGCAAGAAGTTCTAGCATTCGCTTCCTCAACTCTTTGAGGTGCTATCCCTTTAGATAGGTCAGTACCAAATCTCAAGGGAAGGAAGCCTTTCTTGGAATTTCCAAGAATGTAATATGTCCAAGGTGTACTACAAATGTGATAGTCCCAATACCTTCTTTTCTTTGCTTCTGAACAACTTCAGAACTAAGATCTAAGAGGTATTCTTGAGATCATATCTCAAGGTATGGGATAGCCAGTCTATAAAACACTTATTATCATCCTTATATCATTCTTAAATGATTAGGATATTATCTACATTTAGCATGATGAACACAATGGCACTCCCACTAAGCTTCACATGGTACATCAATATTCTATCTGAAATCATAACACTTATGATTTCATCAAATATGATGTTTCAACTACAAGAAGCTTATTTGAGTCCATAGATGGATTTCTTTAGCTTTCACACCTTACTTTCCAAAATCATGAAGCCCTGGGGCTACTTCATGTGAAAATCCTCAGAGAGGTATTCTTTAGAGGAATGCAATCTTGAATTACATCTTGAAGATGCAACAGTCAAGTTGTGTAGCTAAGGTTAGCAATATTCTGATGATTTAAGCATGGTTACCGAAGAGCAAGTCTCATTGCAAGCAATGTCTTCTCTTCCGGTGTGTAGCTTATGGCTACGAACCGAGCTTTGAAGGTTTCTACCTTCTCATCAGGTTCCCTCTTCTCTTGAAGATCCATTTATACCTTAATGGGTCTAACCCTTATAGGTGGATCCTCGAGGGTCCATATACAACACTTGTATATGAAGTCTACTTTAGACTTTATTGCTAATATCCATCATTCCATGTCATGATCCTTAGGAGCTTCATCACATGAAGTCCGATCATTGTCAGACTTAGCTGACACATGGAATACATCCTCAAACTCATTTGAAGAGGTATCAATGTTTCATCTTTAATTGTCCTTTTAGTTTCCGATTTCAGGAGTCTCATTATCTTCTCAAGATTAAATGAGTTCCTATACTTCATTTTCATCTTGATTCTTAAGAGAGTCATCCTCTAAGAATCATATTCTCAGAAATGAGATCTTTTAAGAATCTCAAGGTCATAAAGTAGGTATCCAATACCATACTTTATTTTCCTAATGAAGTAGCACTCTTAAGTGCTAGATTCCAGCTTACATGCATGGAACCTTATCAAGGATATATATTGTAGTCTCTACTAAACATATATACCTGGAAGCTAAGAGGAAATTATGCTAAAATTAATCATTGATCAAATCATGTCACACATGATCCAATTGTATCTCCCTACAACTCCATTGAGTTTAGGTGTATTAGGAGGAGTGAGATAGAAATGATATTCATATCTCCATAAGGTATTCTTTGAATTTTATCTAATAGGTACAAGCTACCTAGGTTAGATCAAATTCATTTCATCTTTCTTCAAATTTTGGTTCTAAACCAAAATTGTGAAATCTTTGAATATTTCAAAGGTTTCTCAGGTGAAGAGAAGAAATCTCATATCATACATAATCATTAATAGATATCACATATCCATAATGTTTATTATGATATAGATGATCTACACACATCAATATGTATGAGATCCCGAATACCTTGACATCTTGCACCTTTCCTAAGAGAAGGGTGTATTGGACATTTTACTTTGAATACAATATTCACAAGTATGTAAGATTTGAAATTTTAGACATTCTAAAGTTTCATATCTTACAAGTCTATTGATCAAATCAATAGACAAATGTCCAAGGCTTGATGCCAGATCATTGTCAAATGATCTTCATCCTCGTATTGATCTTATAAGGTTTGGTTTTCAGTATTAGAAATCTTAATGAACCATTCATTAATTTTTCTAATTTTGTGGAGTCCACTAGATGTTAGATTACTATCTGAAATATATCCATCATAACTCTTTATGATAGTTCTATCTCAGATTTCATGTTTATTTCCAACATTTAGAAACAAACAATGAGGGTATTCTAATATCTAGGTCATAGAGACATTCTCCAAGACTAAGGGCTCTCCCACTGAGAATATGAAGTCCATCTATCCAACAGAGACTGCTGCAACAATTACAGCAATATCCATGTAGATGACTACTAAACCTTAAGATCAAATTTCTAATCTTCTAATATATATATGCAACCAATTGCAAATGTCATTAGAAGATTGGGATACAATTGTCAGACTTTAACTTATGAAATAAGAAAGTCATAGTCAATGATTACATGTAGATTATTCTGATGCTCTATCTGAGTCCTTCACTAAGGATTTTAGACAGACTTGATAGTCATACTATCAACACATCAACATATTGCAGTATTGGCATTCATCCAACTCTTTGGATGTCATATGGAAGTCACAGAAGTAGGTCAACTCTTTGACTTTCCTTCTTACTCAGGTCTCACCCATGCTTCCACTGCGCTCTCTTAATCTATAAACAACCATTGCTTAAGACTAAGGATCTCTTATGTTAAATTCAAAAGAATTCAATGTAAGAGCATTTCAACATTTATACATGCTTCATTATATTCATACAATATGAATATCATAAAGCTTCATGAATGACTAGAGTATAGATAATAGAATGATGACACTCATCATATCTTCATTCATCTTAACTCTTGGAGACTTAGGTTCAGGTAGGTATTCAAACATTTTGAATACATCATCTCTTTCGAGCCACCATTCTGCATAATGCAGAGAACCATGTCATTCATGATTAAATGTCTAGAGCACATTTGTATGCCAAAATATCTTCTTTTATTTTATAAGGATTATTTGACAATTACGATCACCATCAACATGTCACTTCCCAAGTACACTCGATGAAAGATCAAGACTATAGAGACATACAAACCCTAAGGTGATGTCTTATTATCTTATTTAATTGTCATTCCTCATTATCTTGAGGAAACTTGCACATTGCAACCACATACATTATGTGTTCAATTGCAAGTACAATATCTGGATCATGAGTCCAATCCAAGATATTTTTACTGGTTATCATTGAGTATAATATTGAGTGGGTTTAATGAAGGATTATCTGAAATAAGAAATTTGCATAAGGGTATATATATTATATATACATGTTTTACTTTGATTTAGGAATTTTTATATCAAAGTTGTCTTGCCATGTCAACACTGAAAGTTCATTCCCTTAATTACTTTCAATGTAAGAGATATTCTTACCATTATATCTCAAGCAAGATCTGGGATATCCTTTCCTATCTTTGTCGCATCCCAATAATATGAGAACTTACGACTCCGATAAAAAGAAGTGGGAACTCATTCCGCCTTGCAAGTCCAACTTGCATTCCCAATTCGGTCTTTAACACCCGGGCCCACCACCCCTAAGATGATGTTGACCCGTTGCTAATTGAACCAACCGTCAACAGGATTAGAACTCGCTATGCGCAATCCAATATCGCCCCAATAATATGAGGACTCGATATTGGGGTCACTACGCATACGGCCTTACTCTTTCGAGAAGCAAAGAGCCCGATCCAGATGCGCTTGCATATAGGATCTGTCACTTCGGACAGGCGTCTCCTACATACAATCCCTGGCGACGGAACCCTTCGCCTTGACGGGAGACCATGGATGTCACTTATGTGATCCTCCACCTCATATTCAAATTGTAATTAATTATCGTGAATCATATTCACATAATTAATTCTTCCAAGGGAAATACACATCTATTCATAATAGAGTGTTTATTGGATATAATTAATTTAATCACATTAAATTAATCGTCAATCCAATCATCAATCAACAAACATGTCTTTTACTTGAATAGTAGGTATTATCTCAAAATATGTATTATTCGAATTTTAATAATTAGAAAAATACACATTGTCTGTCTCCGGTATTATACATTCCCTACCCGCTGTCATGGTCAGTACCGACGAGAGTGGGACGGACCACATACGTTGCAACCCGCGACCCCAATGCTCTCCGACTAGGCACCACATCCGCCTCGGGAAAGGATAATACCAGATAGACCATTATGTACTTTGAGATGTTCATCGGTTTTTCAACCAAAATTATACCATATAATATACATCAAAACATTTTTTATTATATTATAAGGAGATTTTCTAGACAAATCCCCAATCCTATTCAAGCAAGAGGGTTTTTCATGTAAAAGTTGTCCTACAACAATTGTAGGATAAACTATGGTTTTCATGAAAGCAATGTTTGTTGATGAACCAATGATCAAGATCTAATATCTCATCATTGTGGTTTAGGCAAGTGTCATTCAATGTAATAATTATTTCTTTAAATATTTCACAAATATTTATCACTAATTATTCCAGAAAATTAACAATTAATTTTCATCATGATAATTGAATGACATATCACAAGGTTCAAGATCAAAGAATGTTAATTTCCAGCAGTGACCCCCAATCACTAAAATTAACTTATCTTGATCAATATAAATCCAAAAAATGCAAACTCAGTTTCCAAAGATTGCCTATTTGATTTATTAAATAACCCAAGTGATAATTCACGCATTTCAAGGCGGATTAAAACCGTAATCATCTCATTAATTACGTTCAAATCCGCAGTTCCCGCAACAGTGAATATAGTCATATTCAAAAAGCCATATCTTGAGCAAATGAAGTCCAAATTTAGTAAACTCAAGTCCTATGGTTTCCTTGTTTAATGGGGAACAAAATCCAATTGAAAATTTCGTGTTTAAACATTTTAAACAGAGCCGAAAAATTCAATTTTACAGAGGTGCAAAAATTGAAATGCAGTAAAAATTTCGCAACCCTTTCAAGAACCAAATCGTCTAAGGTCTATGGATCATATCCAAAACCTTATTCGACCTATGGCTCTGATACCACTTGAAGGATATTGAGTATCCTTAAGCGCATCACGGAAGCGTGTTGATCGCATCGTATGCAATCGGAGCAACTAGTCGCACTAGTCGCTAGATGCAGCGGAAATTAAAATTTTAACTTTAAAGATGAAACCACATGATCACGAGAACACTTCTCGGATCGTTTCATCAAACCACAAAGTACAAGGAATACCTCTTGAAGCGTGGTTGTGATCGCGAGATCCCAAAGTAGAGATCCTCCTATCTTAAGTCCGATCCACGAAGAACGCACTTGCGGGCGCGATGATGAGTCACGTTCCTTCCCGCAATCCTCGATGAAGATCCAAGCGATGGCTCCCCCGACTTCGTCAAACGAAATCCGTCGTCTTCCTTTAGAGTAAGAAACTCCAAAGAAGATGGAGATCCACGAGTCGTCGAAGAAGAAGCCGAGAGTCTCTCCTTTCTCAACACAAAGTGGACGGCCACTTAATGGAGAAGAGAAAGAGAGAGAGGACGAGAATGAGAAAGAGAGAGAGAGAGAGAGAGTTGTCACCTTGTACAACTCTTAATGATGTACCATGGAGAGGCTACCCTAGCCCTCCTTATATACTAGTTTAGGATCCAATGGATCTCAATCCATGGGACACATGGATCCAAGGGATATGCTTGGTCCATGATAAATCAATGGCTAAGATTGTTGTTTAATAACAACAATTTAAAGTTAATTAATCAAGAGATAATATATCAAATGAAGTGGAGTTAACCAACCCCTAAAAAAGGGGGGGCGTCACCCATGAACTCTTCATGGGTGACGCCACCCATGAGGGTGGTTGTTTACTCCATTTTATTTATTATATTATTCCTCAATTAATTACAATAAATATCCACCAAAATAATTCCAAAATTAATTTGTGAATATTTCAATCTTGCCATTGAAAATTATGTGAATCATATTCACAACCCAAACTAGTTAGTAAATTGCATTTCCAATTAATTAACAAATGTGAATCCAATCCACATTATTAATTAACAAATGCTATTTACATAAATTCTCTCTCTTATTATATGTATATTATAAATCATATTTATAACACACACATATCATGGATAGTGTTATCCACATTCTCTTAATCCTTGATAATTAAATCTCATTTAATTATCTTAGATAATCATTTTCACAATATGAATCATATTCATATTTAAGCTTGATAATTAAATCACATTTAATCATCAAGTTCTTCTTGCTTGGATATGGAATTCATCAAAAGAATTATTCTTGAACTCCTTCAAGAATAATGTGCTTTCTCCGCAGATACTTGGAGATAAGGACAGGGCGATTGTATTATTCCACGTATAGTGACTTGGATGTTGAGATCTCATCTCAAATCCAGATCTTACGGACCTCTCACAGATGCTTGATTAAATCAAGGCCGCAAATCCAATCTTCTCATTGAATCTGAATCCCATTCAGATCAATGTCCAATACTTGGACTAAGATCGGATTGCTTCTCTATTGAAAGGAGTCACTAAAATCCAGACCTGTTTCATCACTCCCTCGGAATGGAAGTGTCATGGATATACAATCGTTTATGATCACATCACCCTTCAGGTATTCCCAATACCTGTACATCCTGTATACTGGAAAACCCATGGTCAACCCGAAGATCAAGATCTATTTTATACTGTCTTCTTCAGGGTTTGATCACTAAGTTTCTCATTTGATCATTGGGATTTGGTATTGATCATATACTTTCCAAAAGCGTATATCATACCTAGGTCTTGATCATATACTTTCCAAAAGTATATATCAAACCTACAAATTCAGTCAAGCTTCCAAAGCGAGACGACCGTGCACGGAATTTGATTCTTCCCAATATCTCATGAGTGAGCTCATGTCTTCCGGTTCAGTAGTGAACCTGTATGATCCCTTTGAGAGATCGTATTACTCATATGCCCTTATATGCACACCAACGCGCCGGTGTATAGACCTTGGTTAGGTCATCAACCTATTGGTCTGTCAAATGTACATACTCAGACATATAGCAATACATCTGTCTCCGGTCAGAGGATGCGTGCCTATGCTGTGACAGCATTCAACATAGGACTTAGGTTATCTCGATCTCGTTAAGTCAACTCTTTGACCTAACTAATCTGACACCTCCGAATCTCTATTCCTATGCAGAGGACCTGCATCAAGAGGTCGGTCAGATATCAGCCTATGTGAGAAAAAGGATTGTCATCTCCTACTCAGGCTGGAGATCACATCTTAACAATCATCTGACGGTGCTTGATGAGTCCTCAATCTAACTCTTTAGATATTCATCCAAGCACCAGCCTCTATGATTCAATCATTGAATCAACAGCTGTATGATCATTAAGACAGCCATGGTACATAACCCTAATTGTACAGAGGGACCTATTATGCAAATTATTTATTCTTTATTTCAGATCAGGGAATGATGTTTGCAATAACATTTATTGCATAATGGCTCGCCGTGGGCTCACATGTCCAACAATTGTTTGTCCGCTTTTGCGGATTTATCGAGGACACATCTTTCATCCTTTCATGATGGTGTCTTCTGCAACATTGCTCCTCGATAACCCATGATACATGCCCTTAGTGTTTTTTCGACTTTCGGGTCGTTGAATTGACGTTGCACCTCGTCCTTAGTGCCGCTAGAGACATCTCCTTCAAAACCTCCCCTCCTCCTTCATTCAATTTTTGAACCGCCATTGAGAATCCTCAGACCTCCGGGAGTGGGTATAGGGAGAGCTCCAGTGACAGGGGAGAGCCCCAAACCCCCCGTCGAGGTGCGGCGAGGCTGAAGGTCGGCTTCCACCTCCATCTCTGGCCTCCTGGCTGTGAGGTTTCACCTTAGGTTTCTAGCCATTGAGGTCCGTTTTTATTCATTTTTCTTGCTTTATTCACTTCGCAGTAGCCTTAGGAATTAGATGTAAGTCTCCATTTCGATTGAAACCTATCTAATCATCAGCGCCACCACCTCGCCGGAGCTTGCTCGGGCGAGCTCCTACCCACACCATATATCACCTAACTTGCTCATTCTCTCCCTAGAACCACCTTCTGTCATCGTGTGTTTCATCTGCAGGTACCAGGCGCGAGGAGCCCCTCCTGGGGGTCGATTTTTGGCAGAAGATGCGCTACCTGGAGCCACACTTCCCCCTGACCTCGCGGCGGCGCATCGGGGCTCCTCCACCCATTTTGGCCCCGCCGTTGGGTCGGGGAACCTTCCAGGAGTCTACGGAGACCATCAGAGGAGCTATTGGTTGCCGCAGACGCCCGAATCATCAATCCACACCTCGCCGGCATCCGGTTCTTCACGTGTTCATCCGAGCACCTCCATCACCGTACGATCCATCCAAGTTCTTCCTGAAGCACAGGCACCATCAGATCTTGCGCAGGACAGCCATCGGATCATCAGAGCACCTTATAATCTTGGCTGTTCGTCACGAAGGGGTACGGGTCGCCAGATCTTGGATACGTGGCATAAGTGACAGATCCTCAGACATCCGATCGTGCGTTGGATTGGGTACTATGCTACCGCACCCAATCAATTTTTGTATTTAATAAAAAGTACTTAAACATTCATCTGTCTTTATTTATTTTTGGGTTACTTGCAAGTGAACCCCCGCAAGTTTTGTTATTTACATTTATACCCTTTCCAGGCGCGTGCTAGTCACGCGCTTGGTTGGGTCATTTGCAGGCGCGCCCTTGCGGGTCTTGGATATTTATATTTGGTCCATTAATTTGTTCATTCAGAAATATATTTTGTGTAAAAATTTCACTTAGGCCCCTGACGTTCTGGATAATTACATTAATGCCCTTGCTAGTGTGATTTTTCTTTTTTCTTTTAATTATTGCATGTTTTTATAAAAACCCAAAAATTCCCAAAAAATTCTCGTAGGCTCATGTTTACTTGTTTATTCACGCTATATTTTTGTATTGCATTTTTATTCATTTTCATATTTATGAAAAATCAAAACATGCATTTTCAGCACTGTTTGCATTAGAAAATCCATAAGAAATATAAAAACGTTTTCAAAAATTCCAAAAAAATTATATTTTGCTTATTTTATCATCTTTTAGTGTCAGTCCAAAAACCACTAAAAAAGTCAAAACAAAAACCTTAAAAATTAGAAAACTCTTAAAAACTTCATAAAAATCTAAAAAATTCTAGAAAAATCTTAAAAATATAAACTCTGTTTCAGAATTTTCCCTATATTATTCTCTTTTATTTAAAATTAATTTTAGTAATTTTGGATACAGTTTAGTATTTTTATCCTCATCTTAATTTCTGCCAATAGCTTAGTGTACTGTTTTCTTGTATTTGGACTTTAAAAAATACCAAAAATATTCAGAAAAATTCCCAAAAATCAGAAAAATAGTATAAAATCATAAAAATACCAAAAACATTTATTCCCTAATTTGTGACTATTTTTACCTATTTTTATAAATACCTTACCCCCTCTTCTCTTATATTGTATATATATATTCTATTATTGAAAAAGAGAAAAATTATAAAATATAAAAAGAAAATACAAAATCAGTAAATTGAAAAATCAAATTAAAAAAATATAAAATTAAAAATTAAATAAAAAAAATTAAAATTTAAAACCCACAAAAATTTGCATCTTTGTAGGCACTTAATCACATCACATTTTTTCATCTTGCTTGATCTGTCCTGTGTGCTCCCTGAGTTCGACCTCTACATACTTACACCTATACATCTTTCATGTAGAGTTATAATAAATTTTAACTCCACTTTTGCTTGTCATTGTTTGATTTACATTGTGGGTTAATTATTGATTTTGAGGTTTCCTGAGCGGTCGCCTCAGCGACAGTGTGGTCCTGCCTTGTGTGGACTACTTTGACCCTCACCAAATCACGATTATCACTCAGCAGAATTGAAACCTATCTATATGCAAATGCAAGCCGATGAAATCACCCTAAGATGAGTAGCTGCTATTATCGTGAAGAACAGTTTCAAAATTTTACAATGTCCAATGCGGTTGTAGGTACATGCAATGGTGATTAGTGTGCTTGGACCGAATCTATCGCCAAGCAACTCCTACAACTAAGGGCTCAATCACACAAAATAAATAAAATGAAACCGGAAAACAAATAAAAAATGTTAAGGAAAACCAACAAAACCACAGTGAGCCCCCAAGTGAATAATCACTTGGAAATTAGGCTCGAGAGTCCAAGAGTTCGAGTACCTATATTATTACACTAATAAAGTCTCTCTCTCACTTAAATTACAAAAATGAATACTACACAAAAATGCTCAAAAGTATGGTTGTCTTCTCAAGTCCTCCCTGCCTCCCTTGATGGTAGGTCAGAAGTCTCATGCCGCCTTCACGTGGGTGCACATGCGCCTAGGGTGGAGCGCCTCCCTCGATCCGTGGTTCCTCACACAAAGTCCAGCAAGGGAGAGTGATTAAACAAGTCAAACAATGATATCAAATAAATGAGCAAATAAAGAAGGCAAAAATATAGACAAGTATCACAATCAAGCAAAAATCCGATCTATGTGCTGTTGCTCCCCGGCAACGGCGCCATTTGTTTAAGCTGGAAATTGGTGATCTTAAGTTCCACACAAGGCGGTAACTCAGTCGTTGAATCGACCACGCGAAATCCGGATTAAAACAACAATTAACCCACAACAGAAATCAAGCAATGAAATATAGCGCGGAATTAAAATTTATTATAACTCTACAACAAGATGTGCACATGCGCCTAGGGTGGAGCGCCTCCCTCGATCCGCGGTTCCTCACACAAAGTCCAGCAAGGGAGAGTGATTAAACAAGTCAAACAATGATATCAAATAAATGAGCAAATAAAGAAGGCAAAAATATAGACAAGTATCACAATCAAGCAAAAAGTCGATCTATGTGTTGTTGCTCCCCGGAAACGGCGCCATTTGTTTAAGCTGAAAATCGGTGATCTTAAGTTCCACACAAGGTGGGAACTTAGTCGTTGAATCGACCACGCGAAATCCGAATTAAAACAACAATTAACCCACAACAGAAATCAAGCAATGAAATATAGCGTGGAGTTAAAATTTATTATAACTCTACAATAAGATGTGTATAGGTGCAAGTATTTTTATATTTTTCTATTGTTTTTTTTTTATTTTTCTAGATTTTTCCTAATTTTTTTGGTATTTTTAAAGGCAAAAATACTAGTAAACAGTGACTAAAGTTGCTGGTCGAAATTAAAATGAGGATGAAAAATAACAAACAGTGTCCAAAATTCCTCAAATTAATTTTAAACTAAAGACAATAAAATAAGGGAAATACATAAACTGAAATTGTATTTTTAGGATTTTTTAGAATTTTTAAGATTTTTAGGAAGTTTTTTGGGGTTTTATGATTTTTAAGAGTTTTATTTTGTATTGTTTAGTGATTTTTGGTCTGGAGATAAAAGATATGCAAACACACAAAATATAATTTTTTTGGAATTTTTCAAAAACGTTTTATATTTTTTTGTATTTTCTAATGCAAACAGTGCTCAAAATGCATGTTTTTGAATTTTTATAAACAATATAATGCAATAAATATGCAAAATAAAAATATGGCGAGGAAGAGCAATAAAACAGAAGCTTAACTTGATTTTTTGATGATTTTTAGGAATTTATAGACGCATTAAATAAATAGAGACAATAAAGAGAAACTGCACTACTTGCAAGGGTATTTATGTAAATAACTAAGAGTAAAAGGGCCAAAATGTTATTTACCCAGAAATTATAAAAGGTAATAAAAAAGTTCTGGACTATATACAAATAGCCAAAAACCCAAGGCCAACCCTGCAAAACGACCAAGGCACACGTGCGTGAACACGTGACAGGCAGGGACCTCTTTGCTATATTCCAAAAATTTAGGGTCTAGATGGTAAAAAGACCAAAAAGATTATAACTTACACAGCAAGTTTACGGATCAAACGTAAATAACTAAAGGGATTGGGGGTCCCCCGCAAAATGGCCATGCACGCCTGGACGAACGGGCTCAATCGGACGGCTGTGAAGCCATCTGGAAGAACACGCGAGGAACCACGGTTCGACGAGCTTCGAACGGCGAATCCACGCGAGTCTGACTGTCCGTTGAGGCTCCCGATGGTGCATAATCGTCTAGGGGCGGCTCTCTACACATTGGAGGCGGCGAGATAGCTTGATAATCATCGATGCACGACCACGAGGTCGTGGATGACCTGCGGCTCCAGGATCGTCCTCCAGGTTCCAACCAGGGCATAAAAGCCCCCTTCAAGCCCTGCAAATAAAATAAAAACACGGCAGAGACATGCATAAAAAACTTGGCTTTTATTGGTGACAGAATGGTATCGTATGGAGTTGATGAGGGTCGCCGGAGCTCGAGAGATTTGGCGAGGTGTTCAAGACGGGGATCTATGCAACTACCTAATTAAATGACGAAATAAAAGTACGAAATAAACGCTGGATCTAATGGCTAATTAATCAACAAAGAAAATGATGGGAAACAAACGAAAATCGACCTCGATTGGTTTGGAAAAACCAAGAGATAAACCTCTCGGCCACTTGGCCGGAGATGGGATGGAACGACCCAAGAATCGCCTCCTCGATCAATCCGATGGCATCATGAAGGAGCTGTCACCTCCTTCCTTCTTTCTCGTGCAAGAGAAGGTGAGGGCAGCGGTCCAAAGGGGTTCAAACGATCAAAGAGTTGACGGGTGGTTTTTGAAGAAGTGCCGGACGCGGCTCAAAGATCAAGGCGTATCGAGCGAATCGTCGATCCAAAGACCAATGCAAGCACTGGGCGTGTATTCTCAAACCACGAGGAAGAAAAGTCGTGAAGAACTCGACATAAAATATTGAAAGGCGTGACCTCCAAAATTCGGATAAAACGCCAAAAACTCAGATCTGACATTGTACAGACCTCGATCAGAGGGTTGACCGAGGTCAACCAAGGAAGGAAGCTGGTTGGTCCATATGGACCAACTAGAAAAACCTTGGAGAAAAATATTTGTAAAGTCATTAAAAAATAGTAATTGAATTTATTAATTTTAGATTATTAAATAAAAAATGTTTTTATTTTATTAATTATTTTATGGTGATTTTTATTTATTTTTCCGAGGTATTAATTTACAAGCTAACTTTATAGGTATATATAGGTATATATATCTATACAAGCTAACTTTATTTATGAATTTATAGCCTTTATAGGTATATATATCTATATATTTTAATATTTTATTTTTATTTTGTATATTTAATTTATTTAATTTTGTTTATTATTTTATATATTTATAAAATATTTTATACACTGAAATATATTTTTATTTTATTTTTCTGAAGTATTTTGTATGCTTAATAAAATATAAGTATTAATTATACAGGTATATGTATGGGTATTATACCTATGTATTATAGACAAGTATTTTATTTTTGTGTTTTATTTTTTTCTTGTTTTAATGTACACATATATTATAAATAATATTTACAATATTATAAAAATATAAATTATAAAAATAATGAATAAATAATAAAATGAATATTTTAATCTGTATAAGTATACAAGTGGGGTCCAAAACTCAACTTTCAAACCGTAACTCCGAAAAAATACGAAACCACCTTCATTAAATAGCTTATTTGAAATTATATACAATTAAAGATGAGTTTGGTACATTTCGAGTTTTTATTTGCAAGATACGGGTCTGGGAAGTTGGGATTCCGGAATCTTATTCAGATCATAACTTTTTATCTGTACATTATTTTTGTGTGAAATTAATTTTGTATTTTTTTATATTTAATTATCTACAACTTTCATGTACAAAGTTTCTTTATTTGAAGTATACAAAGTAGATCTAAAAATAGGTCCCAAAACGAACAAAGAATGAATAAAATCTGTATTGTATCTGACCCTTATCTCCCCCTACTTTTTTCCTTGTCGACCTAGTCATCGAGAAGCCTAGGTCTCGAGGTTTTGGGTCATAAAATATTTACAATATTTTATTTTCTTTCTTTTCTTTTATTTATTCTATAATTTTGGCTTTAAAAACTGTATTTTATATACTATTTACATGCACATGCATGGATGCTAAAATGCTGGAATTAATGGCATTTACATGCATTTGCCAAGGTTTTCGAGGCCAAAATGATAGAATAAAGATGATGAAATGTAGATTCATCAGGGGCGACCTTCAAAAGAGTAGGATGGAGATCTAGCACTCCGATGAAGGCATGGAGGAGCCCAACATGGTCGTGAATGTACTCCGCGTTTGGTGGACGGGTCCGATGAAGAGCCCAACAGTCGGATGAACGTGGCAAGGTGGTTCCGCTTATAGTTGTTGTGCCTGAGTAGTTGGGGCTCTAGATGATGCTCCCCTCGCACACGAGAACCTACAATGGGTAGAGCACTTGAAGGAAAAAGCGCCGGAGAATGTTTATTGCATACAAGGATACGGGAAGCGTAGGGGAATGAGGTTCGACTTCTGGCAACAGTGAAGGAGGGAAGTCTCGACCTTAATACTACCCAAACAGGAAGGTCTAAGGATGATTAGGTTGTAGAATAGGTGAAGTGTGAGTCGATGAATTGATCTATGCGGCTGGGGATGGATGTCGAAGCTCCAGATCGGAGGTAGGAGCTAAGGAGTATGCGGTGGAGAAAGCTGGAAGGATTGTATGGAAAAGAGAAGTGCAGTGGATGAAGGTAATACCTGAAGGTTGGAATACGTTCTTGGGATTCAGGTGAAGGTGTACGTCGGGGTAGTGGCCTCGATCTCGCTGCGGTAGGAGCGGAGGCTAAATGCGGCGAAGCTCTCCGGCCACGTGGTCGAGCTGCAGCTTCAGGCCACCAAGCTTCAATCCAAAGACACCTCCGGGCTGTTGTCACTCGGGTTAAGGTATCTGTGGGTAAAGGAAGGGGTGAGGCACAAGCTAGAGAGCTCTGGAGGCGGGTGAAGACATTATATAGGGTACCCAAGGGTCTAGAAGAATCGATGAGGGGAGCGCAACCCAAAGGAGATCTGATCCTCCCTAGGGATCTGCAAGAATCACGGATTCTAGGAGAGGAATCAGGTGGTAGAATTGAGGAGAAAGGGGGTGATGAATCTGTGATTCATCACTCTAAAAGTTAAAAATAGAGCCTTGTTCCCGAGTAAATATAGGCATATTTCCCTTTATAATGCATAAATAGCATTCATGCATGCATACATAATACATGCATTTTAGCATTCCATTTGCATTTAAATAAGAAGCCAAAATCCCTTGTAAAATATCCACTTATTAAAATAACCTCTTCCTTATAATATGAACTCCTTAGTTAATAATAGAGGGAAGAAAAAAAACCAGAAATCCCCCTTGTAAAATAGCCAACAAAGCCCTAGAATCCATGTATCAGAGAATACACATAGTCCCCTCATACAAACTCCAAAATAGGTCTACTTACTTTTAGAATAATAAACATTAAAAGACCTTTAAAATGAGACTAATTTCATCCAATTTGGAGCTCGTATGAGAAAGTTGGGTTTTTGGGCCTCTTTGTATATTACATGTATGTATATTTGTATTGTTGTATTTATGTATCACATTTTGATCTCATCTCCATTTTTGGTCAACATGAAACTTGTAGATCTTATCAAGATCTACAACTTTCATGTTTTCAGTTTTTCCAATTTCGGCCCCCTCTTCTCTCTAACCTCATTTCTTTGTCCAGCCAACCACAGCAGGCCACGTGGCGCCCTCTGGTTGTGCCACGCGGCCCGCTCCCCTTGCTCAGACTACCGCATCTCTCAGCCGTTGGATGGTCTTCCAGATCCAACGGCCTAGCCGCTTCCACGTACGCCCTTCTCCCTCAACCGTCTGATCAAACCCCCGCTTCATCTCAAGCGCCCGTTCGCGCCTCTTCCTCAGCGCACCACGTGGCGCTCGCTACGCCCTTAGATCTCTTCCCGAAGTTTCATCTCCGCCGTTCTCATGGTCATTTTCCAGCCCTTCGATCAATCTTAGCTTCCCATCTTAGCCGTCCATTAGCGCCGAGCCCTTATCATGACACGTGGCTACTCTATAACCCTCAGATCGTCACTTCCAGATCTTCATCCAGCCGCTCCATCCCGCTTTGATCACCACCGTTGGATCACAAGATCCAACGGTGGAGACTTTGTCTTCCACCTCTAGGCGCCCCTCTCTCCCACGTTCTCTGCCTTGCGGTAGGGGCAGCTCGCCCTCCGGCCATCGTCGCTCTATCCGCCACCTGTGAGAGATACTCCGAGCTCAGAGCTCCAATTGGTGACAGGAATTGCAAGTATCCTCGAGCAAAGACGACCATCTTCTCCGGCGAGATCCTCGGCCACCGCCGAGTCGCAGCTCTCCACCGCCGAGCCGCTGCTTAAGCTCAGGGATCCACCGCCCCTTCGAGCGAAGACCTGGAACTCAAAGACGAGCTCCAAACCCCAGGTGAACGCCTTCATCCCCGATCGATCTTCTTCTCACTTTTGCTCCGTTTTTCTTGCTTTTTATTCGCCGCCCACGGCCATCTTCTCGCCTCTATTTCACTCCGCCGAGCTCCGCGTCGGAGCTCTCATCTTCGCAATCACTTTCACGTCCGCCGACGATGCATCTCACCATCCATCGATCTCCAGCTCCGCCACTTTGCCGGAGCACGGTCGCCAGACCACCTCCCTCCATCTTAGGACTCGCCAACCATCCTTTCACCTCCACGATTGCACGCACGAGATTCGGCTCTTTCTCTAATGCTTACAGGTACCCAACTGTGCATTGGCCGGAACTTCATCGGAGTCGTCCTTGAGCTTCGTCGCCAGCCACCTCCGACGACCCACTCCAGCTCCTGAGACCATCAGCACCTTCGCCGCGTCGCCACACTTCTCCGGGGATATCTCCGACACCTCGGAGAGCTTCATCGACACGAGGAGGCACTGGTGGAGCAAAGGCCGCTTCGTCGGAGCCAAGCCATCTCCTCCGCAGACGGCAGGGACCCGTCGAGGAAGAAGCCCCAGTGGCCGTTCGATCATCTCGATCGGACGGTTCGCAGTCAGCCACGTCGCCAGTCCACCGGAGCTACAAACGACCATAGGATCGTCATTAATCTCACGCTCAGGAGAATGCCACGTCATCATCTTCAGCCTCCATCGACCTCCGTTGGATCAGCTTTGATCTAACGGGTGTTGAGCTTCCACGTCGACATCAGCTGGAGCCACGGTGACCGTCGATCTTAGCCTAGATCGAACGGCCCGAGATCAATCCACGCGTCAGCACCGACACCCCTTGGATCGATCTTGATCCAAGGGCCCTCATCACGCCACGCGCCCGCCACCGATAACCGTGGGATTGATCTTGATCCAACGGTTGTCATTGTGCCACACAGACGAGGTCCGAGCCTCTTCCCCGAACCTAGGCTCGGACCACCCGAGGCTAGCCGAGCCTCACTCCAGACCTCCAGAAGCACCGAGCTGAGCCCCGAGCCTCCGCAGCCATCCGAGCCTAGGCCGTCCACGTGAGGAGCACGTGCATCCTGGGAATTTTGCACCGAGGCCCTGGAAGTTTTTCATATTTGCAAAAAGGTCCCTATGAAGCAGACCCCACGTGAGGAGCACGTGCCCAGTGGAGAATTTTCACACCAGTCCCCAGCATTATAGGTAATTGCATTAAAGTCCCTGTCTGCATATTTGTTTTATGTAATTTTATTTTTCTTGTATTGCAAATACCCCCTGTGTTTGCACGCATCCCTAGGTCGCATTTTAAATCATTTTTAAATTCCAAAAGTTGCACTTTGTTGAGAAACTTGTCCTCTATCTATTGTGCCACGTGTCATATTTTTGTAATTACAGTAGATCATTTTAATTGAATTAATTGGTTGATTTGTGTAATATTTTGCCCAGTGACACCTTTTAATTTCTAATTAATTTTCTGTGATTCCAAAAATCCTCAAAAATTCATAGTAGCTCTAGGACAGTGAACTTAACATTGCATAAAAATTTCATGTCATTTGCACACATATCGAGGCCTGAATAAATTATTGAATGATTTTCTTATTTTAATTTTATTAAATTCAATTCACATTGAAATTAGGGTTTGTCAATTTTCCTAGATTCCTTCTGATTAAATCTATCTAGGATAATCTTATTTCCTGGAAAAATGTGATTTGCTATTTATTAAAAATTAATTAGTGAAAATCACCCTGTCTTCATGTTTAATTCACAGTAAATTCATTTAGTGTCTAAAAATTACAAAAAAAATAGATTAGTTCATTTTTATCATAATTAATCATCTGGCCAATTTTCAGAATTTTTTGATTCGATTTGATATCTTAATCGAATTAACTTCAAATTGGCTTGCCAGTTGCATGTGTCCTGCATAGAAATTGAAAAAAAAAGAAAAAAATAATCTCCGAAAATCCAACACTTGATCTTTGCTGAAATTGACCTAAGGAGACAGATGCCTCCCCGAGTTCGACCTTGGACTTCACCAAGTAAAAAAAATTTGCCGCTTGAAATTAACTCAAATCAATTAAAAGTGGTTTTTGATATTCCCTCTCGTATCCGACTGCAATGAATGACTTTAACTTAATTTGGACAATTAATTTGACTGGATTAACATAGGGTGCGGGACGGTCCATTAAAATGGTGCCGTTGCCGGGGAGGCACGGCTTAGGTTAATTTTTAGTGAAATTCTAAGTGTTTGATCTTCTATCCCCGGGTAGTCTGACTCCAGGTTTTTCTTGTGAATATTTCTCTGTCTTTTAAAATTTTTGCAATTTTTGTGTCATTCTTTATCTGACCTCAACTTGTTTTTATGCGAGGGACACCGAAGTCGAAGACGCTTCGAGGAACACGCATTCTAATTTGTTCGAGTGATTTGAGAGAACTTGTAAATTTCATTTATTTTGACACTTTTCGCATCATTTCTAGCGGTTCCCGTTTGGGTTCTCGCGTGTGTAAAAATAGTGGAACTGTGTCCCCGTGTGCTGTGTGGATTGAATTATAACTTAGGCTTGCCCTAGCGGCTCCTCGATCCACTTTAGGGATTGCTTGTGCTCGTAATTTTTAGGACCACACATACACTTAAAAGACGCACGTAGACCGCAGATCTAGTCAAATAAATCTGTTCTTCACTCGCTAATAGAACTGCCTGTCTAGGAGCAGATTTTGTCGTCTACATTTGCATAAGGTGTAAAATTTCAATACTATCTTGCATCCTGCATAAAAGCAAAGGGATCACTGTAAGTCTTCTCAACTCAGCATACGCATCATTGTTTTTCGTGCATCGGCTTTTCTCGATTTCCCCCTCAGTTTTTCGAACTTAAATTAAACGAAAATTGGGACTGGACGTTAGGCGTGCTGTGTGGTTGAACTAAACAAGTGAGAACTTAACTTAAAACAGGGACTGCTAACAGTATTGACCAAAAAAATTGATAAAAGTGGAAAAATTGTTTGCGGGAGACTAATCCCCGACCTTGTCTTCAGGCTGAGCGAGGGTACTTGAGTGTGTGTGAACCGCCTTCCATATCACGGGCCAACTGATCCTAGCAAATATCACGAGTTGGATACTTTTAGCTCATTGACAAGTACCAAGTAGCCTCTGTCTGTTCGCGGGTAGATAGGGGCGAACCAGCGGTGCTCTACGACAAGGCCTAGCTTTGTCAGCCTCCGCCTGCTTGCAGGTAGATAGGGGCACGTCTTTGAGTCCCCAACTCTGGATAGGAGCGAAGAAAGGGAGGATCGGCGGTATCTTAGGCGACAAGATAAACAGGGAAGACTCATCCAGCTCTGAGCCGACTTCCCTATAGGCCGCGTAATCCTTGCTATCTTGCTTGAACAATCACACTTAAAATTTACAAGATAAATTGGACTCGGTTTCGAGTCCTTCACTGTGTTGAGTGTGAAATCAGGGTCTTGGATTCACTTGTTTGCTTCAGGTAGGAATAAAATCCTATCTTCTTCTCGCCACTTCAAGATGAATGACTGGTGGAATATCGAAACATTATTTGACAATCTTTCTCTGAGTCCCCCACGAAAATCATCTTCACAGGCCCAAGCGCACCTTGAGCCACCCAGGACTCATGACCCTCTTGAGTTCTGGATCCCTCACACCCAGGGTGGTTACTCTCAAACCAACCCTTCCCTCTCCTCCGAGCTTACCGAGGAAGACCATCGCCTCGGTAACCCCATCCTTGATTTGTCCTCTGACACCGATCTTTTCTCACACCCAGGAATAGAGGACGAAATGCCGCCTAAGCAGCAACCACCGGAGGAGGAGCAACTACAACAAATCCTTAATCGCCTTGCTGAAGCCGAACAGAAGAATGCAAATCTCACGGCGCAGATGGGACAACTTATAGTAGCTGGAGGAATCGACTGACCAATGGTCGATACCTACAACCTGGCGGAGAACGAGATTCAGAATTGGTTAGCACCAGTGGTTCCCGCCCAGGCATTTGAGCTGAAGCCCCACTTCCTTAGTCTGCTTCCGAAGTTCAACGGAAACATAAATGAAGAACCGTACACTTTCGTCCGTTACTTCGAATTGGTATGCAACAATCTTAGCCGTCCCAATGTTGGCCAAGATTGTATCCGACTGAAGGCCACCCCTTTTGCCTAACGAGATAAGGCTGCTCATTGGCTGAAGAACTTAGGGGTGATATGTACTACCTGGATGCAGTTCAAGGACCTCTTCCTGAAAAAGTTCTACCCTCTCAGTAAGACTAATCAAATGAGAACAAAGATCGCCAGCTTCTCCCAAGGACCGAGTGAACCCTTCCACGATGCATGGGATAGGTTCAATGACTTAGTGCAGAAATGCCCTTGCCACGACATTTTCTAAGGCGATCCTAGTCCAGACCTTGTTCTGTGGTCTAACCCCGGAGATGCAGGGGTTAGTCAGTGCCGCCTGTGGAGGAAGCTATCTGAACAAAAACGAGCACGCTGTATGGAAAATCTTGGAGCAGATGGCGGAAACCGGCAGGTCGCAGGCCACAAGGGCCTATGCGTTGTCTCCCTCAATCCTATCCAACGAGACAACCCGAAGGACTGTAGCAGATCTGACCGAGGACCTCATTCCCAGCATGGGGATGATTGGTGACAAGCTAACCATGGTCGAGCAGATCCACAAGAGAGTCACGGAACTTGAGTCTCTTTCGCGTCTACCAAATCAAGTGGAGGAACTTTCTGAGAAGGTAGCTAAGATAAAGCTGCCTGCCCCTTCTGCACCACCTGTACCTGTACATCGAGTCCATCTTGTACAGGAACAGGCACCGGGGCCTCAGAGTAGCTGGGATCAGACTTACACCCAGTAGGACCAGCATGCACCCCCACAAGTAGAGACCGGATACGAGGAGCCTCCGCAAGTGTACGAGATCAACGGGCTTTGGTATAGCCGTGACCCGATTGTCAGGCAGGCCGAAATGGGGAAGGATCAGCCTCGCCGCTCATCCCCAGCATATCAAGAAACCAGACCCGTTCCCGCACCGCGCTTTCAGTCCAGGCCAGAACAAGGGTACCAGCCTCAACAGTACCAACAGCAGCAGCGCACCTATCAGCAGGGGCCAGCACCGTCCCATCAGCAGCAGCAATATCGGCATGGCCAGCAGGGCCAATACAGAACCTCGTCTGCACATCAGCCAACCCAGCCTACTGAATTAGAGTCCCTCACCTTGGCGATCCAGACCCTGTCTGATAGGGTCCAACAGATGCAGAATTATTATCTGGATATGAGAACCGATATCAATCGTGTCTCTCGTACCCAGGACCAACAGATGGCGCCAAAGACCCCGATTCCCGCACAGGTTCAGGCCAACCCGAACAACATACTCCATGGCCAGAACCGACCTCATGATCAGGTATACTATTCAGATAATTATTTATCTGAACATGATATCCTTTCGTATGATAATGTAAATCATATGTCCCTCAGGAGCGGAAGGACCGTGACCATACCTGATCGGGCACGGGCACAGAAGGAAGGAACTTCCAAGTCTCTACCGGAGGAGAACTTGGAGGAAGAGGAGCATCACCACCACCATCACCGGCAGAATAAGAGGACATCTGAGTCCTCGAAGCAACATTCCCGCACCATTAGTGAGTCTGGCGAAACTGATGAAGAGCCCGCACCTCCATCTGAGGAGGACCATCCAGAAGAAGCGGAAGACGCATCACCAATTTCGCCCCAGCATGTTTCTTTCAGTTCGAGTCAGAGTCCTAATCTTTCAGAGTCCGAGTCATGTACATTCTCAGTTCCAGCTTTCAATGAAAAGATTTCAGTTTGAGAACATGAGTTAGAGTCAATAATCCCTTTCCCCCGAGCTCTTACGGGTGGAAAGAAGAAAACCAAAAAAATCCAAAAAGATGACCTTGAGATGGCTGAATTCTGCAACAAATATATCAAGGTCACAATCCCCTTTGACAAGTACGTAGAGATGACCCCTGCATTCCAAAAATACCTTAAGGTGAGATGCACACATACTAGGGTTAGCAGGAAGACCAAAAACCGTGTTGAGAAACATGTTTTATCAGTAGCCACGACTTGTGCAATAAAGAAATCGTTTCCAAGGAAACGAAGAGACATGGGTGCACATTATGTAGTGAGTCATGTTGATGACATCGCGTTTGCACGCACTCTCCTGGACAATGGTTCCTCCATCAATCTGATGCCGACAGCCCTCTATGAGCGGCTTAATCTTGGACCTCTTAGGAAATCTAGAGCCCTTCTACAGTTTGCTGATAAATCAACCAGGAGGTCCCAAGGAGAATTGAGGAACATTGTGATCAAAGTCGAGGGACAAGAATACATGGTGAGCATCACTGTCCTGGATATGGAAACCCTCGTAATTGGATACTCCCAGATCATTCTAGGTAGGCCCTTCCTCAGGATAGCATGGGCCTTATTTGATTATAAGATCGGGAAGATTCAGTTCCAAACTCCAGGCGGAGATGAGGAACTCGAGATGAAGCAGACAAGATGGCAGAGACCGGATTCAGAATCCAGCACCGAGTACTCTTCTACCGGAACAGACTGCGATCATGTAGACACAGTTGGGCCATGGAGACAGAACCCAGCCAACGCCGATGAGTCCCTCCCCTCCGGAGATGATCCAATTCATGAATCAGTTTCCGAGGTCCTCAAAGATGAGTACAGCTCAGAACCTGCATCGCCCTACATCTTCGATGACATAGAGGCCCAGTTGGGCCTGTCTGTCCTCCCCTCTTTAGGATAATCGGAAGATGAAGATGACGAGTCGGACGTGGCTTTTGCCGATTGCATGGAGACTTTTGACGATCCGACTCCTGAGCCGAACAACTTGGTGGCAGCTATCACAGAGAACGATCCAGCCACTTCAAACATCGAGCCAAATCAGATTGAGCCAGACTTCTTAGACGATCACACTATTCCTTAGCTCAAACCTTTACCCACAACTTTAAAATACGCCTTCCTGGCAGGACAAGACAAGAAATTTCCGGTCATCATCAGTTCGCGATTGACCGAGGAGCAGGAATCTCGCTTGCTAGAGATCCTAGAGAAAAACCGCAAGGCGATAGGCTGGAGCATTTCCGATCTCCACGGGATAAATCTCGCTCTGTGTTCGTACCATATTTACTTGGAGAACGAAGCCAAACCCTCTCGTGAATTCCAACGCCGGTTGAATCTAAATTGACGAGAGGTCGTGAAGAAGGAGATAGAAAAATGGTGCAACGCGGGTTTCATTTACCCAATCTCCGACTCTAAGTGGGTGGCCCCAATCCATGTTGTCCTGAAAAAGTCAGGGATTCAGACGACCACCAACGAGGACAGAGAGGAGATCGTGACACGAGTACCCACGTCGTGGCGCGTCTGTGTGGATCACAGACGCCTGAATGCCGCGACGAAGAAGGATCATTTCCCCCTACCATTCATTGATCAGATCTTAGAGCGACTAGCGGGGAAAGAGTTCTTCTGCTTCTTAGATGGGTTCTCAGGCTAAAATGAAGCATCCATAGCTCTAGAGGACCAGGAAAAGACCACATTCACATGCCCCTTTGGTACCTATGCTTTCAGGCGCATGCCTTTTGGGTTATGCAATGCTCCAGGTACTTTCCAAAGGTGCATGATTGCTGTATTCGCCGAAATGGTCGGCGAATTCCTGGAAGTCTTCATGGATGACTTCTCGGTCCATGGCGATTCCTTCGATTCCTGTCTTAGGAATCTGGACCGAGTCCTAAAAAGATGTTGTGAGGGTCAATCTGGTGCTCTCCTGGGAGAAAAGTCACTTCATGGTGACAGAGGGTATAGTGTTGGGGCATGTCATCTCCAAGAGAGGAATGGAGGTTGACCCTGCCAAGGTGGATGTGATCAGACGACTCCATCCACCAACCAATGTTAAGCAGTTGCGGTCGTTCCTCGGGCATGCTGGATTTTATCGAAGGTTCATTAAGGATTTTTCTAAGATTGCCCGGCCGCTAACTGAGCTTTTAGGCAAAGACATGGAGTTTATTGTTGATCACAAATGTCTTGAGGCCTTTAAGCTTTTGCAAGGAATGATTATGGATGCACCCATCCTACAAGCCCCAGATTGATCTCTACCTTTTGAGATCATGACGGATGCCTCAGACTATGCTGTTGGGGCTGTGTTGGGACAAAGAAGAGATGGCGTCCCGTTTGCAATTCACTACGCAAGAAAAGTGCTTGACACCGCTCAGCGTAACTATACAGTTACAAAAAAGGAAATGCTTGCGGTAGTGTTTGCCTTGGACAAATTCAGATCTCACCTCATTGGATCCAAGGTAACTGTGTTCACTGACCATACGGCACTACGGTACTTGATGGAGAAGAAGGACGTGAAGGCGCGTCTTCTTCGATGGATTTTGCTTATCCAGGAGTTTGATTTGGACATCCGTGATAAACCTGAAAAGAAGAACATAGTAGCCGATCATCTCTCTCGTCTCGAAGATCTTAATACTTTCGAGGATTCACCAATTCGAGACTACTTCCCTGACGAGTCGGTTTTTGTTGTCGACTCACTCCCATGGTACGCCAATATCATGAATTATCTTGTCTCCAAGAAAGTTCCCGAAGATTGGCCCAAGAGCCAAATTGACCGACTAAAGTCGGACGCTAGACACTACCATTGGGAGGATCCGATCCTTTTCTTCGAAGGACCGGATTGTGTCTGGAGACGGTGTATTCCTCAGGAGGAATACCAGAGTGTCCTTTCTTTATGCCACAACTTGGAGGCAGGAGGACACCACTCCGGGAAGAGGACCGCATGGAAGGTACTTCAGTGTGGTTTTTACTGGCCGACTCTGTTTCGTGATGCCACCGCCCTCTCGCGAAGTCGTGTCCGGTATGTCAGAGAACGGGAGGAACCGTTGGATCCAAGGATGAGATGCCGATGCAGCCTGTCATCATTTGTGATGTCTTTGATGCCTGTGGCATCGATTTCATGGGCCCATTTCCTGTTAGCCACGGGTTCGAATATATCCTTCTTGCGGTGGATTATCTATCCAGATGGGTGGAAGCTATCCCAACCCGAGCCGCAGACAGTAGGACTGTCTGTAGATTCATTAGAGAACACATAATCTCTAGGTTCGGGATCCCCAAATTGATGATATCAGACGAGGGTAGCCACTTTGTGAATCGGGAGGTGAAGAAGCTCTGAAAGACTACAGCATCGAACACCGTGTCGCGAGTCCTTACCACCCACAAACCAATGGTATGGCTGAGGTGTCGAATCGGGAGGTGAAAACCATATTGCAAAAGCTTGTCCGCCCGGACAGGAAGAACTGGTCTCAGATCTTGGATCAAGTCCTCTGGGCGTATAGGACGGCTTACAAGACACCGTTAGGCACCTCCCCATTCTGAATGGTATTCGGAAAGCCGTGCCATTTGCCCGCAGAGTTAGTGCACAAATCAGAATGGGCAATCAAGAAGGTCAACTGGAACACACACCTGGGGCAGAAGCAGAGAGACATGGATCTGAATGAGCTTGTGGGAGTCAGAAACCGCGCATATGACAATAGTTTGGTGTACAAGGACAAGGTGAAGCGTTGGCATGATAGATATATCAGACGAAAGACCTTTGTTCCTGGACAGAAGGTATGGTTGCTTAATGCTAGGCTGAAGATCTTCCAAGGCAAGTTGAAGTCCAAGTGGACATGCCCATTTGTCGTCCGTACGGTGCATGATAGTGGATGTGTCGAGATCTCAGATCTCGCAGATGACACACCGGCATTCCTTGTGAATGGACAACTGTTGAAGCACTTTGTCGAATCCAATGAGCAGTTAGTCCATGTTGAGGAGATTGTATTCATGCGCGAGACAGATTCAGCAGATACATCTCGAGCCGCGTATGGGGCCTTGCAGCAGTGAGCTCCAGCCATCCGCAGCATCTCGAAAGATTCAAACCAACTCATTTGTATATACCTTCTTTTACATCCTGTCCTCTCTCCCTCGCGACTCTAGTAACCCATCCCTGCCTCATTAGATCGCTATCTTGGACTATACTTAGGCTGACCGAGCCTAAGTATAGGGGGGACCGATGCCCGCATTGTATAATCATCCATTTCTCCTCTTGCCCTCGTCCGCCTCATTTTTGATCTTCTTCTACACTTAGGATGTCAAGAGCCTAAGTATAGGGGGCGGTGCGACTTCTATACGATTTTTGTAATTTTAGCTCACCTACGCTTAGCCCGAGCTATGTCTTTTTCGTCGCTTTTCGTGCTCTGAGGACATAGCACACGCTAAGTATAGGGGGCGTGTATATATTACATATATACTTTACCCATAGCTCGTACTTTTGCGTGGGTGGGGGACACCCCGTACTTTTTGTATATATTATGCAATAAGTACCGGGTGGGTAAAAATTGAAAAAAAAGTCTTGCATTTCATACATAGCGTGTCATCTACCTCTCATCTGCATATGCAAGGTGAAAAGCTAGTGGGTTCTGAACCAAGTTATGAGTAGATATTGAGGATGGACTTGATTTGACCTTAATCCACCTAATTTCAGAGGAACTTTATAGGAACTGGAGTTAAGATTTTTCAGGTCAGGTGACTTAATTCTTTGAGTCCGTAAGTCTATGTTCACATGTCATCTTGATTAGTCTAAGTAGAATATCTCGTGCACATGCATGATTCTTTTAGACAGTGACCTAACTTGGACAAGCACAATGCATGTAGCTCTTCATTGATGAGGTGGTGAGGAGGTAGAATCCTTTAGCTTGGAGTAGCACACGGGTGGAAACATCCGTCCTCCTCTAGGGAGGGTAGTGCATCTCAACCTAGTCGGGTGGTGTTGAAGTCTAAGGACATGATGCTGTGGGTTGCAATAATTCTTTAAAAGAGGGATAGTCTACTGGCTCAAGAGGAAAAACTCATGATGTACATGCTGCACCTTGTATATATATCCAAAAATAAAATAAAATAAAAATATTGCCGGTCGGAGTATGTATATTAGCAAGAAGTCTGCAGCTGGATGACTTGGCTACACTGGTCAGGCATCCCGGGATAGGTAGCTACACTGGCTACCGTCCATTCTTTTCTCTACCCCCCTCCTCTTGAGTTAATCGCACTTGAACTTAGAAGGGAATACCCCGCTCCTCGAGGAAAGAGTTGATGGACCGGGTTATTGAGTTACCTTGTTAGAGGAGGCTGGTTCCGAGTCATTTCTGATGTGGAGAGTTACATATCACTTACACAGTACAAGTAAGAATCATAGTCATCAGAAATTTGTGTTTGAGGATTTGTTCTGACCTGACTATTGAGGTGTCTTGAATAGAAGACTTGTGGAACTTGAAGTCTGTTAGGTCTTAAATTCAGATCCCAATAAGGTTCCGCCACACAATTAATCCAAAGGTCGAGTCAAGCTCCATTTTCAACTTTTGTTCATGACCTTGGTATGGAACCCAATCTCATTTCAATCTTGCATTTCATTTTAGTTGCTCGGGGACGAGCAAGGTTTAAGTATAGGGGGTTGATGAATCTGTGATTCATCACTCTAAAAGTTAAAAATAGAGCCTTGTTCCCGAGTAAATAGAGGCATATTTCCCTTTATAATGCATAAATAGCATTCATGCATGCATACATAATACATGCATTTTAGCATTCCATTTGCATTTAAATAAGAAGCCAAAATCCCTTGTAAAATATCCACTTATCAAAATAACCTCTTCTTTATAATATGAACTCCTTAGTTAATAATTGAGGGAAGAAAAAAACCAGAAATCCCCCTTGTAAAATATCCAACAAAGCCCTAGAATCCCTGGATCAGAGAATACACATAGTCCCCTCATACAAACTCCAAAATAGGTCTACTCACTTTTAGAATAATACGCATTAAAAGACCTTTAAAATGAGACTAATTTCATCCAATTTGGAGATCGTATGAGAAAGTTGGGTTTTTGGGCCTCTTTGTATACTACATGTATGTATATTTGTATTGTTGTATTTATGTATCATATTTTGATCTCATCTCCGTTTTGGTCAATATGAAACTTGTAGATCTCATCGAGATCTACAACTTTCATGTTTTGAGTTTTTCCAAATTCGGCCCCCTCTTCTCTCTAACCTCATTTCTTTGTCCAACCAACCACAGCAGGCCACGTGGCGCCCCCTGGTTGCGCCACGCGGCGCCCTCTGGTTGCGCCACGCGGCCCGCTCCCCTTGCTCAGATCGCTGCATCTCTCAGCCGTTGGATGGTCTTCCAGATCCAACGGCCTAGCCTCTTCCACGTACGCCCTTCTCCCTCAACCGTCTGATCAAACCCCCGCTTCATCTCAAGCGCCCGTTCCCGCCTCTTCCTCAGCGCACCACGTGGCGCTCGCTACGCCCTTAGATCACTTCCCGAACGTTCCATCTCCGCCGTTGTCCTCATGGTCATCTTCCAGCCCTTCGATCAATCTTAGCTTCCCATCTTAGCCGTCCATTAGCGCCGAGCCCTTATCATGACACGTGGCTACTCTATAACCCTCAGATCGTCACGTCCAGATCTTCATCCAGCCGCTCCATCCCGCTTCGATCACAACCGTTGGATCACAAGATCCAACAGTGGAGACTTTGTCTTCCACCTCCAGGCGCCCCTCTCTCCCACGTTCTCCGCCTTGCGGGAGGGGCACCCCTTCCTATTTTCAGCCGCGCTCCTTCCACCGTCGACGAGCACCACAACCTCCACGATGACCCCCAATCATCCCTTATCCTCCTCAGCTACTCCATTACCCCCGTCGACTTCGAGCGACTTCCCACGAACTCCTTAAACCCTGCTCCATCATCAGCCTGGCCGAGACCTTCGACCTATAAATGCTCGCCCTCCGGACATCTTCGCTCCTATCCACCACCTGTGAGAGATACTCCGAGCTCGGAGGTTCCAATTGGTGACAGGAATTGCAAGTATCCTCGAGCGAAGACGACCATCTTCTCCGGTGAGATCCTCGGCCACCGCTGAGTCGCAGCTCTCCACCGTCGAGCCGCTGCTTAAGCTCAGGGATCCACCGCCCCTTCGAGCGAAGACCTGGACCTCAAAGACAAGCTCCAAACCCCAGGTGAATGCCTTCATCCCCGATCGATCTTCTTCTCACTTTTGCTCCGTTTTTCTCGCTTTTTATTCGCCACCCACGGTCATCTTCTCGCCTCTATTTCACTCTGCCGAGCTCCGCGTCGGAGCTCTCATCTTCGCGATCACTTTCACGTCCGCCGACGACGCATCTCACCATCCATCGATCTCCAGCTCCGCCACTTGGCCGGAGCACCGTCGCCAGACCACCTCCCTCCGTCTTAGGCCTCGCCAACCATTCTTTCACCTCCACGATTGCACGCACGAGCTTCAGCTCTTTCTCTAACGCTTGCAGGTACCCAACTGTGCATTGGTCGGAACTTCATTGGAGTCGTCCTCGAGCTTCGTCGCCAGCCACCTCCGACGACCCACTCCAGCTCCTGAGACCATCAGCACCTTCGTCGCGTCGCCACGCTTCTCCGGGGATATCTCCGACACCTCGGAGAGCTTCATCGACACGAGGAGGCACTGGCGGAGCAAAGGCTGCTTCGTCGGAGCCAAGCCATCTCCTCCGCAGGCGGCGGGGACCCATCGAGGAAGAAGCCCCAGTGGCCGTTCAATCATCTCGATCGGACGGTTCACAGTCAGCCACGTCGCCAGTCCACCGGAGCTACAGACGACCGTAGGATCGTCATTGATCTCACGCTCAAGAGAACGCCACGTCATCATCTTCAGCCTCCATCGACCTCCGTTGGATCAGCTTTGATCTAACGGGTGTTGAGCTTCCACGTCGACATCAGCTGGAGCCACGGTGACCGTCGATCTTAGCCTAGATCGAACGGCCCGAGATCAATCCACGCGTCAGCACCGACACCCCTTGGATCGATCTTGATCCAAGGGCCCTCATCACGCCACGCGCCCGCCACCGATAACCGTGGGATTGATCTTGATCCAACGGTTGTCATTGTGCCATGCAGACGAGGTCCGAGCCTCTTCCCCGAACCTAGGCTCAGACCACCCGAGGCTAGCCGATCCTCACTCCAGACCTCCAGAAGCACCAAGCCGAGCACCGAGCCTCCGCAGCCATCCGAGCCTAGGCCGCCCATGTGAGGAGCACGTGCAGCCTGGGAATTTGCACCGAGGCCCTGGAAGCTTTTCATATTTGCAAAAAGGTCCCTGTGAAGCAGACCCCGCGTGAGGAGCACGTGCCCAGTGGAGAATTTGCACACCAGTCCCGAGCATTATAGGTAATTGCATTAAAGTCCCTGTCTGCATATTTGCTTTATGTAATTTTATTTTTCTTGTATTGCAAATACCCCCTGTGTTTGTACGCATCCCTAGGTCGCATTTTAAATCATTTTTAAATTCCAAAAGTTGCACTTTGTTGAGAAACTTGTCCTCTATCTATTGTGCCACGTGTCATATTTTTGTAATTACAGTAGATCATTTTAAATGAATTAATTGGTTGATTTGTGTAATATTTTGACCAGTGACACCTTTTAATTTCTAATTAATTTTCTGTGATTCCAAAAATCCTCAAAAATTCAAAGTAGCTCTAGGACAGTGAACTTAACATTGCATAAAAAAATTCATGTCATTTGCACACATGTCGAGGCTGAATAAATTGTTGAATGATTTTATTATTTTAATTTTATTAAATTCATTTCACATTGAAAATAGGGTTTGTCAATTTTCCTAGATTCCTTCCGATTAAATCTATCTAGGATAATCTTATTTCTTAAAAAAATGTGATTTGCTATTTATTAAAAATTAATTAGTGAAAATCACCATGTCTTCATGTTTAATTCACAGTATAGTCATTTAGTGTCTAAAAATTCCAAAAAAATTAGGTTAGTTCATTTTTATCATCATTAATCATCTGGCCAATTTTCAGAATTTTTGGATTCCATTTGATATCTTAATCGAATTAACTTCAAATTGGCTTGCCAGTTGCATGTGTCCTGCATAGAAATTGAAAAAAAAGAAAAAAATAATTCTCCGAAAATCCAACACTTGATCTTTGCTGAAATTGACTAAGGAGACAGATGCCTCCCTGAGTTCGACCTTGAACTTCACCAAGTAAAAAAATTTTGCCGCTTGAAATTAACTCAAATCAATTAAAAGTGGTTTTTGATATTCCCTCTTGTATCCGACTGCAACGAACGACTTTAACTTAATTTGGACAATTAATTTGACCGGATTAACATAGGGTGCGGGACGGTCCATCAGGGGGCCTGACCTGATCAGGAAAAATAGGAGAAGAAGCTCCGGCAGGAAGGCAATCGAGTCAGGTCAACTGGGAGGAGATGTTAACCTAGGTCAATGTTCTGACGTGGCCCAATGAGAATTCAGAATTCATAAAAATACAAGAAAACTCAGTTGAAAATAGCAAATGATTTTAAATTAAAAAGTTTATAAAATAAAAAAATTATTATTTTTCAATGATTTTTAATAATTTTTATGAAAAATAGATTTACTTATACAATATATAATATTATGTACAGGTATAATATATCTATGTATTATGTACAATTTTTTTTATATTTACGTAAATAACCAAATTTTATATTGTATTTATTTACAACATATTTTTAGGAGTATAAATAAAACTTATTTTTTTATAAACTATTTAATTATGTATAATAAATATGGGATGTCATATATATACATGTGTTTTGTACAATAAATGGACACTTTTATTTTTATTTTGTTTAATTTTTCTGATTTTTATATTGTTTTATATTATTTTTATAAATATATACAAGGGAGTAAAAATAATAATTTTATTTTATTTTGTTAAAAATTAAATATATAAGTACTATGCACAAATATAGGTAATATGCACAACACAAAGTGAACCCTATCTCTCTCTACTTATTTTATCTTGCGATCAGGTCAAGGCTTGACATTCTCTTAGGGTTTGGATCACTCTGTAGTTATTATTAATACATCATTCCGTTTTCTTTTCCTTTATTCTTTTACTTTTGCATAAAAATGTGCTAAATATGCAATATAGACAAAATCATGCAGTTTGTTAAATTATATATTTACAGGGATTTACATCATGTTTTTCCAGGAAAAAGAGATAAAATAATAAAGAGTGAGGATCACAGATTCATCACCCCCTATACTTTACCTTTGCTAGTCCCTTAGCAAACACTTTTTTGAAAAAGAAATGAGAAGAGAAAGAAAAGAAAAGGAATCAAGGTTGATTAATTAACTTATTTTCCTTAAATTAAAGTATGGAGCTTAGTCAGACCTGTGGATTATTAGTTTGTCGGAACCTTATTGGCATATAGGTTTAAGACTCAACATCCTCTAAGTTCCACCATTCTATGGTCAAGACCCCTCAATAATCTAGATCAGAACAAGTCTACATACACAAACTCTAATGACTATGTATCTTTCCTTGTACGATGTAAGTGATATGTAGCTCCCCACCTTAGAAATGACAAAAAAACAACCTCCCTCAACAAGGTAACTCTAATTCCTCAGTCTAGCATCTCTCTCCTCGAGGGGCGTGGTATTCCCTTTTAAATTCCAGTACAACCGACTCAAGAAGAGGCGGAAAGAAGAGAATGGACCGTGACGAGTGTAGCCATGTATCCTTAGAGCCTTACTAGTGTAGCTAAGTCTCCCGCTACAAGCTTCATGATATGAGAAGGTGTAATATATAATCTTTGCTAATTTGTCTATATACACTCCAACATGCATCATTTTATTTTCAATCAGTTCTGTCCACTTTTTTGGAGTTTTTGTTGATTTTGCATTTTTTTATGTGCATATGTACAACATATTTACATGGTGCATCGTATATAAGGACTTTTTCTTCTTGAGACAGTAGACTATATCCCCCTTTTGAAGCATTATTGCAACCCACAACTCATGTCTTTAGACCTGAACACCGTCAGAACAGTTGAGGTGCACATACCTCCCTAAAGGAAGACGAGAGATTCCGCCTAGAAGTACTACCCTCGCATGCTACTCCAAGCCAAAGGATTATGCCTCCTCACCACCTCATCCATGTGGAGCTATGTGTGAGGTGCTAGTCCAAGTAAATCCATTGTCTGTGAGAGTCATGTGTGCGTTGTTAACTGTTCTACTTAGGCTCATCAAAATGACATGTAAAATAGACTAGTGGACTCAAAGAATTAAATCACTAATGGAGTTGAAAAAGTCATGACCCAAAATCCTATAAGGTTCCTCTAAAAGTTAGGTGGACTAAGGTCTTAACCAAGCTTCATTTTTCAATTTAGTCCCAAGCAAGTTTAAATGTCAACTTTGATTCAGGAGAAGATTCAAGAATATGTGCAAAATCTTTTTATGCATTTTTCACATCATGCAAAATTTTTGAAAATGTTTGAATGAAAGAAAGAGAGGAAAGTTTTGCAAACTATTTATAAACATTTACAAACAAATTTTTGCAAGCTTTTATTTTTCAAATATTTTTCAAAAATTTTGTACTATGTAAATAATTTTGATACAAAAATATTTAGAAACTTTTTACAATCAAAATATTTTTACAAACATTTGTGCTAAAATAATTTTTAGAAATAGCTATTTACAAACATGTATGTGCAAGAAAAAGTTTAAAATTTTTGTGATTTTTAGAGCTGATTTTTAGCCATTTTATTTATTAACACACTCACACAAAGTACGAGTTATGGCTAAAGTATATATACAATATATATGACACCCCCCTATACTTAGCTCGAACGATGTCCTCAGAGTTATCAGAGAGCGATGAAGAAGATATAACTAGTGCTTAGTATTGGGAAGTGAAGAGAAAGGCTACACTATAACGATGAATGAAAGAATATAATGAATAGAGATCGGTGATCCCCCTATACTTAGGACCAACTAATCCTAAGTATAGAAGACTGTACACGAGGGAAAAACTGAGGATCAGAATGTACAGGGTCTACCTCCCCTATACTTAGGGTAAAATATCCCTAAGTATGGGTAGCAAAACAGAGGTTGAATGAATTGAGAGAATAATCAGAAATCTGACACCCCCTCATACTTAGGTAAAGTACACCCTAATTATAGCATAATCACAAGATGGAGATGGGGTGTTGATGACAGGGGAAAGATCAAGGGTCTAGACATCTCACAAGGCGAGACATCCAGTCGCTGAATTGACCTCTTAAAGATCCCCAGATCGATCAACAATTAACCCACAATAAATATATGCAATGAATATCCAAAAATGTGGAGTTAAAATTTATTATAACTCTACATATAAATGTGTATAGGTGTAAGCACATGTAGAGGTCGAACACTGGGAGGCGAAGGGAATGTATGTGATGTGTAATTATTCAATCCATTGTTCATGTCCAATTGTTTATTGTTTTTGTGGGTTTTAATTTTTTTTATATTTTTTTATTTTTGTTTTAATAATTTTTATTTTATTTTTATGGGATTTTGCTAATTTTTTATGTATTTTTAATTCCAAAAAAATGTCCACAATATAGGACTAATTAAATACCCGTATATAATTTGGGTTTTAAAAATACAGAATAAACTCCAAAATTACCCAAATTAACTTTAATACATTAATAATAGTATATAGATAATTCTAAAAGAGAAAAACATATTTTTGGTGATTTTTTAAGGGTTTTTCTAATTTTTAGTTGGGTTTTGGGGCTTTTTGATTTTTTAAATTTTCTTTTTCATATTTTTAGGGTTTTTCATTTTCTGGACTCAATATATATATAATTATATCATATATAATTTTTTTGGAATTTTTCAAAAACAATTTCTAATTTTTTGTATTTTTAATTTAAACAGTACCAAAATGGCTTCTTTTTTATTTTTTAATAATTAGGAAAAATGTGAAAAAAATGCCAAATAAAATATGGGCGTGAAAAGCATGGACATGGAGCACCTATCCTAATTTTTGTGAAGTTTTAGAAGCCTCATAAGTATTTTTAATAAATAGATAAAAGCAACAAAATTCAAACAGCCTGGTAGGGGCATTTTTGCAAATAAAATACATTCTAGGGGCATCAGTGCAAAAATAGCTACTGGAATACACATTTATTTAAACTTTGAAGATTATTTTACAATAAAAAAAACGCCAGGGTTTACAATGCAAAATTCACGCGCATCACATGGGACTGCACGTGAGGCGCGGAAGGACCTAAATGTAATTCTAATAAACAGAGGGTCCTTTCTGCAAAATTTACATTTATTTTATAACGTGCTAATTTATTTATAGGATTAAACATTAAATACAAAAAAAGCGGGGCTGGATGTGCAATTTACCCCCAAAGGCGCTGAATCGAACGGTTGGTCTTCATCCACTAATCCACATGGCGCCTCCACGTGCGCCGATGACGCTTCGCCGATGAGCTGATGGGATTAGATCACTAGCGTGATCTGACGGTCGTAGCATCGCTTCTTCGGATGGCTGACAATCGAACTGGGCCTTCGTCTTCATCCAACGGCTGGGAGCACACGTGCAAGAACAGGGAAGAAAGCTCGTCGGGGCGAGCTTCTTCCTCCTCGATCTCGCTCCCTCGCCGGTCTTCGTCGCACCTGAAGGTCCCAAAAGATTCCTGGGGAGGTTGCTTGATCTGCTGGAGGTGGTAGATCGACCAGAGGTGCCCTGGAGCGGCGCCACAAGCTCGGTGAAGAAACGCGGCTCCAGGTACCTCCGCCCGCGTGCGAATCGACTCCTGGTGCTCTTTGGCGCACATAACCTGCACAGGAAGGTTGAGGGGCTCGAGGGCGTCACCCTCAACCCGGGGTTTGAAGCTGAAAGCAAGGAGATGGTGATGGGCGAGGAAGCTCCGGCGAAGGGTGGTGGAAGAGCTTCGATTAGCGGAACCAAGGAGGCTCCGGTTGATAGGAAGTAGCTGGAAGGTGGAGAAGGCGTAGGGGAACGAAATGAAGGCGGAATGGTGGTGGGGTACGGTCGGAAACAAGGAGGAGAAGTCGCCGGAGCAGAGCTCCGGCGAACTTCGAATTAACTAATCTACGCTAATCTACTAATCTAAATGCAAAATAAACGACGGGAATAAAATGCAGGAACGAATAACTACCTAAGGAACATAAAGGCGCAGCTCTTATACCTGGGGGCCTCCAGGGAGCAGGTCGGCCGCCGGAGCGCCGCCACGACAAAACTTTCCTCCATCTCCGGCCGAATCGAGGTGCTGGGAAGCGCCTCCTGTCACGAGGGCTCCACCAGGAGCTGATTCAAGCTCAAAGAGGGGGATGAAATTGGCCAAATTCGGCCGAGGAGGAGAAGAATTTATTTATAGACATTCCCGGGGACCCCCATGGACCGGCGATTATTGACGAATCAGGGCTATGTACAAGGGATCCAAGATCACGGCGCGAATCACGGGTGATCAGAGAATAAAATCCGTGAAGAGATGGTTGCCGAAGGAGCAACCAATCGAGCGGGATAAATGGCGGAAAATAGGGGAAAAGACACGTCTGACGGGCCAGTCAGAGGCGCAGGGGGAGTTGACAGGAGGTCAACTTTCCCTGGCTCCTGATTGGCCCACATCAGCCGAATCTTGACCCCTTTATTTGACCTAATAAATGAATTAATTAATTTTTACTTATAAAATAAAAAATGTTTATAAATTAATTTAGTATTTATTTATGATTTTTTAATTTTTTTTGAAGTATTTTATTACGGTTTTATTAAAATGATGTGTATATGTATATATTTACATGTATTTTTGTGTATTTTATTTTTAATTTGTTTATTTTCTTTTATTATTTTATTGGCTTATTTTATAAATTTATAACTTTTTATGAGTATAAATATATTTTTATTTAATTTTTATGAGTTTATTTACATTTTTAAATAAATAGGTATATGTATATTTAAGTATACTTATAGGTATTTTACTTATATATTATATACATTTTATTTATTTAATGAATTTTATTTTGTTTTTTTATTTTGGATTTGTATTTTTAATAAGTTATATATAATATATACATTGTTATATAAAAAATATAAATGAATAAAGAATAAAAGAATAAAAATCCCTTTTATTTGTGTACATATAGGTAGCATAGGTATTTTGCCTATGTATTACATAGGTTTATTTTATTTTACAAATTCTTTTTAGTTTTCTTTTAATTTTAATATGTACATGTATTGTATACATTATGTACAAAATTATAAAAATATGAATTAATGAATATTGAATAAAATGAATATTTTAATCCGGTACTATGTACAAGGAGGGTCAAAAACCTAGCTTCAACAGATGAACTCCAAAAATTATGAAACCAATTTTATAAAATAGTTCTTGGAATGCTATATACAATTAAAGTGAGTTTGGGTGATTTGGAGTTTTTATTTGTAAGATATGGGTATGTGAAGTTGAGATTTTTGCTTTTTATTCTGTGTATAAAATGCACACTGTATGTTATTTTTGCACATACAAAATTTTGTAATTTTATTTACATTATTATATACAACTTTCATGAACAAAGTTTCTTTATTTGATGAATAAATAATTATGTACAAAATAGGTGTCAAAAATGCATAAATAAATGCATGAATAAATGAGGTATTTATTGTATAATTGGCCCTTATCTCCCCCTACTTTATTCCTTGTCGACCAATTCCATGCTGGCCTTGGTCTCGGGGTTCGGGTCATAAAATATTTGCAATATTTTATTCCTTTTTCTTTTCTTTCCTTTATTCTATAATTTTGGCATTAAAAACCTTATTTTATGTACAATAAATACAATAAAGAATGGATGCTATTATGTACAAATTGAGGCTATTTACATGCATTTGCTGGGTTTTTAAGGCCAAAATGATAGAATAAAGGTGATGAAATGGAGATTCATCACCCCCCTATACTTGCCTTTGCTAGTCCCTAGCAAACACTTATGCAATAAGTGCAAAAAGAATAAAGAATAAGAAGAAAAGAAAAAGCAAAAATAAAGAATGTAAAGAATAAATTGAATTGATCATGATTATTAAACTTATCTGTACAAAATCGAAGTTTGGAGCTCAGGTTAGACCTTGGCGTGAGAATGTGTGTGGAACCTAGTCGGAAACCAAATTTAAAACACAACAGCCTTCAAGAGTCACAGAACTTGGTTCAGATCACCTCAATAGCCATGTCAGAACTAGCCTACATCATACGCAAACCCTTATGACTATAAAGCTGACTTTGTACAGTGTACGTGATAGTGGCTCCCCAACTGAAATGACAAAGAGACTAGCTTCTCCAGAATGACAACCCACTAATTCCCCAATCCAGCCCTCTACCGTCGAGGAGCGGGGTATTCCCTTCTAAGTTCAAGTGGCAACCGGCTCAAGAAGAGGGGGAATAAGAGGTATAGAATTTTGGGAGCTCAACCGGTGTAGCTAAGTCTCCCGCTGCAAGCTTCATGAGATGTAACATGGATACCATAAGCTTTTGCTTTATTGGGCTATATACACTCCGGTGGGTTATTAAATTTTCAATCCGACCCACCACTTTTTTGGAGTTCTTTTTTGCATTTTTTTTCAAACACATCTGTACAACATATCTACATGGTGCAGCATATATACAAGAAATTTTCCTCTTGAGCCAGTAGACTATCCCTCTTTTGAAGCTTTATTGCAACCCACACTCTCCCGTCATTCGACTTCATTGAAACTGGACCAGGTTGGGGTGCACTTCCCTCCCTAGACGAGGACGAATGTTTCCACCTGTGTGCGTCTCAGAATGGCAAATCCAACCCCCTCACCACTCCAACTAAGTTGAGCCAAGTGAAAGATGCAAGTGTCCAAGTTAGGTCACAACCGACAAGAGTCATGCGTGTGTTTCGAAAAGTTCTAGTTAGTCCACTGAGGTGACTTGAACCCAGCCCTGCTTTCTCAAAGAATTAAGTCTGAATAGACCTGAAGTAACTTAAACCTAGTTCCCATAAGGTTCCAGTGCAGTTAGGTGCGGTAAGGTCCAACCAAGCTCCAATCTTGGACTTTATTGGACTAGTTCAATCATCAAGTTCAATCAAAGAATATGAATGCTATGCAAATGCTATTTACAAACATGCAAAGAATAATACAAGTTTGCAAAGAATTTGAAAACAAAGAGAAAAGTTTTTACACAAAGATTTTGCAAATGATTTTGGCACTCAAAGAATAGAATATATACAACTATTTACACGGGCATGCCGCTTTATTTTACAAGATTTAAAGAATTTACTAGCTTTAACAAGAGTGGTTTATTGAGGTGTATATACAATTGATAAAGAAATTAATGTATTTTATTTATGGTTTATTTATTTTATTTATTATTATTATGATGCTTTTATTCCTCAAATTTATTTGAAAATCCTTTTGAAAACTATAGTACAAAATAGTTTTTGCAAATATTTACAATCATTTGAAAAAGATTTTACCAACACTATATATACATTTTCACAATATTTTTACAAAAATGTTTTCAGAATCATTTGCAAATAGGTTTTCAAATCCTTTATTTCACACAAGTAGAAAAATTTTCGCAATCAAAATATTTTACAAAGGTTGAAAATATTTCACAAAAAGTTTTCCAAACAGTTCACACCATTTTTCAAATCATTTTGCAAAAGTATTTTTAACCTGATTTATTAATCAGTATATACAAAAAGAATCTGAGGAATAAGAAGCCTTATTACTTAATGAATTGTATCATAATTATACGAAAGTACGAGTTATGGATGAAGTATATACAGAGTATATACGACCCCCCTATACTTAGCATGAGCTATGTCCTCATAGATCGTAAAAGAAAAGAGAAGACATAACTCGTACTGAGTATAGAGAAGTCTATACTATAACGATTAAAAGAATAATAAATGAAAGAATAACGAGATAAATGAATAAGAAAATGACCGTCCCCCCCATACTTAGGATCAAATAATCCTAAGTATAGCAGACTGTACACAAGGCAGGGAGGGCCATGGGTGGGAATAACCAGATCAAAGAATTAACAAATCAGGGGTGCACCCCCCTATACTTAGGACAAATTACGTCCTAAGTATAGAATACTGTCTACAAGGGGCGGCACCTTTTATTTAGATACAGAAGATAGAAAAGGAAAAGAAGAAAAGAAGAAAAGAGAGACATATACAGATAGATGAAAAGATCATGGAGAATATACGCATCACTCCCCCTATACATAGGGTGAGATATCCCTAAGTATAGGCAACAATAGGAGTGACAAAACTGAACAACGAAAGAACAATGCGGTGTGTACCCCCCTATACTTAGGACAAAGTACGTCCTAAGTATAGACACAAAGATATGGCGATAGATCTAAGGCACACATAACATGCGGGAGAACAGAATATACAACACATATATACAAGTGGTGGAGAGACTGGTGAAGTATAGGACGGTATCTGACAAGTGAATACCGTACTCTCATCATCGTCTCCCTGTGAGAACGAGGACGCAGTATGAAGGTGAAAGGACACCCGGATATGCATGCAAGTGGGTGTCGGCTACCGGGGGCAAATAGATCAGAAAGTAAAGTGGAGACCGGTAGCGTGAAGCAGTCAATCAGCTCATAGGGTCATCATGAGGGAACGGAGCCGATACCGTAAGACCGGGAGGAAGAAAGAACAGTACAGACTCCTCCGGTCAATCAGAGTCTCGAGAAGATAGAGAATAGGAGACATCTTGGCATTCGGTGGTCATGAGGTCAGAAGATCGTAGGAGACACACACCTAATGCTGCAAGACATGGCTCAACCCTGCGAGGGTTATCAAGGTGAGCAGGCTCAAAGGAGCTAGGAATCAGACCATAATCAGAAGACTTGGTCTCGTGATCCGCAGATCGGATACACAATTAGAGAGGGGACCGAGTATAAAGCTCAGAAGACTCGGTTTCATGCTCCAACAGACAGGAGACACCATAAGTGAAACCGAGTACCTAGAAAATGATGTACCCTCCCGCAGATAACCCTCGGGGAGTGGTACATATTAATCATCGAATAATCAGCAGAAGACTCGGCCCTACGAGGGTCGTCAAGGCGAGCGGACGCAAAGGCGTCAATGATCCATCAGACGGATCATCAATAAATATGGTCTCGATAGACGACATATCGGCTATCAACAGAAGAGACCGGATAATCTAAAGAATGTGGCAGCGTCCCGCAGATAACCCTCGGGGCACGTGCTACCAGCTAGGCATGAAAAGATCAGATATCAGAAGCTCGACCTTGCGAGGACCATCAAGGCGAGCGAACTCAAAGGAGTCTAAACAGATGGGTCCCATGGTCCGCAAATCGGATAGGCAAGTCAGGATGGGACCAAAATCACATATATCAAACGACTCGGTTCCGTGCTCCGCAGATCGGAGACACAGTCAGCAGGGGAAACCAAGCGTAAAGAGTGCCGCAATCTCTCGCAGATAGTCCTCAGAGAGTACTGCGATCTAGGCAAGGAATAGTCAGAATGTGTCTCTACCTTGCAAGGGTCGTCAAGGAGAGAGAAGGGCTCGAAGGAGCCGGGTCCATCAGACGGACCCACATAGTGGTCTCGGTGGTCGACAAATCGGCTACCATCAGAAGAGACCAAATCAGATCGAAAATATGTCGTAGTCTCCCGCAGATAACCCTCGGGGAGCTACGAGCTAGTCATGGAATAATCAGAAAAGACCTCATCCTTGCGAGGACCATCAAGGAGAGCAGACTCAAAGGAGTCTGAACAAGTCGGTCTCATGGCCCAACACGTCAGGCACATAATCAGAAATGGAGGACCAACTGTCTATATCAGACGAATCGACTTCATGCCCCAACAAATGGAAGCACCAGGAGTGAGTGAAGCCGATCGTAAAGAAAGTATCACATCCTTCCACAGAAAGTCCTCGGGAAGTGATGTGAGCTACAGAGTGAATGATCAGAGTACATCTCATCCTTGCGAGGGTCGTCAAGGAGAGAAAGAGGCTCAGAGGAGTCGGATCCATCAGACGGATCCACAGAGAATCTGGTCTCGATAAACGGCAGACCGCCTATCAGCAGAAGAGACCAAGAGAGCTAAAATGTGTCATAGCCTCTCGCAGATAACCCTCGGAGAGCTATGAACCAGACATGGAATAATCAGAAAAGTGGAGCTCTGCCTTGCAAGGACCGTCAAGGAGATCAACCTAACAGTTGGCCTCATGTGCCGACAGATCGGGCACACAGTCACAGAGGGAGGCCAATCAAGCATATCATCTGACTCGGTTTCGGGTCCCATCTCAATGGCGACCAAAGTCGTGAATGAAACCGTAGTCCTGGAAATTGTCGCATTCTCCCGCAGATAGTCCTCGGGGAGGTATGCGAGCTAGATCAATGAAGGTCGCGGGAATGCTGGCATAAAGTCTCAGGTCCTCGAAATACTGTGAATCCATCAATCAACAGGAGGGCATAAGATCATATGAGGGAGCAAATAATCAGGTCATTCACAAGATGTCCCTCACGTCAATCAAATCTGGCTGAGATGGCACAACAAATAGTCAGGAATCCTCTAAGTGCCAGGGTGGATTAGAGAATCAGAAGATCAAGGATGGGTCAATCTAAGAGGTGAGACATCATGAGGGTGGGGGCACCGTCATCATGAAGCATATATCAAGATAGTCCATCCAAAATCCGAATCAAGACGGGCCGAAACCTCAAAATAGATAGATCAGTCGATACTCATGAAATCATCACCAAATCATCGCTTCATATCACATCCTCAATCCGGTGTGCGATATCTAGATCCTCAATAAAGAATCACACCTATTAATCATGCATCACAGAAATCCTCAATACACTCATATGCTTGTATCCAAAGTCAAATCCACCAAACCAATCTCAGCATCCTCAATATCATTGGCCCGACTTACTCAAATAATCTGTATACATAATCCTCGAAGCGGGCCTCATCAATATGCACAGCATTCCGGGTAACAGGGAGAGGTGATACGGGGTACACGAAGAAGATGGATAAGAAGGGCACACAATGGGGTGGAGAAGCTGATTGAGGCTACGTGCCAATATCACGAGCGATAGAAGAATGATACAGAGGGGACGAGGAGGGCGGGCGAGAGAGAGGATCGGAACATAGACAAAATTGAGTGTTCCACACAGGACGGGAACACTGTCATAATGGTGGTCCGAAGAGCAGGTTCTCCTCGAATCGGAGAAGATGGGGATGATACAGTGGATACGAAGAAGATGGTGAAGAAGATGTCGGGACGAAATGGACTTGGCGAAGGAATGATTGAGCTCAAGCGCCAAAATCACGACTCAATGCAAATGAAGAGGTGTATTTATAAGAGAGATAGAGAGACTCAAAGATGAAAAATGCATGACTTACACAGATGGGACCGACTATTCACATAGTGAATGAAAAACACAACAGACTCCAAGTCACAATCAATACACAAGGCAAACCCCCAATTCACCTACTCGACACAGTGAAGATCGTCAGGTGACAATCATTTATCTTTTCGGTTTTTAGAGTTAGGTGAAAATCACAAAGTTGTACAAACACTTAGGAGGCTTGATGGGATTTGGGCTCTACTCCTTAGCGCGTACGTGAGCACTTAAAACGCATACAATGAGGGGGTTGCTCTCCCCAAGACAAGGAAGTCATTATGTTTTATTTTTAGGTCCAATAGAATTAGCAGTCCCGATTTTATTTTAGTTATCACTTTCTTTTGGGTATTTTCAATGCATGTGCCTATCGAGGTTCCAATTTCCATTAAGCATCCTAAGTGGCAAAAACAGAGGGAGAAGGTCGGAAAAGCCGTGCAAGTCGGGAAACGATGATGTATGCGAAGTAAGAAGACTTACAGTGCCTCCCAGCTCTCTCCATGCGGGATGCATAACAGAATTGAAACCTATGCTAAATGCAAATGCAAGCCGAAGAAATCGCCCTAGGATAGTAATTACTATTATCGTGAAGCACCACAAGTCGGTCACTTATCCTTAACCTAAGAGTCCGGTCTTGGCTCACCCCTCCTCTTCTCGACACACTCGAGTCAGGAGTAGCGCTTTATGGGGCTCGCTCACGGTACATGGGTTAGAAGATAAATGAACCGACTGTTTAAGTTTGACTAGATCCAAAACGCACTATAGGTACATGCAAATATATTAGGGGCTTTGGACCTTAATCTATTGGCAAGCAATTCCTAAGCTAGGGCTCATTTACACAAAATAATAAAAATAAAATAAAAAGAAAAAGTGTCAAAACCGTCGAGGCCCCCAAGGGAACAATCCCTCGGGCAATGGACCTCGGGAGTCGGAGTGTACCTGTGGGAGTCCTGTATTATTACAAAATTCTAAGTGTCACTCTCTCACATGAATATACATAATAAAATAATATGCACAAAAATAGTGACTGTCTTCAAAAATTCTCTTCCTCTCCCTTTGATGCTCTCTCCTGTTGGCTTGGCATAGAAGAGCCAACTCCACCTTGCTTGGGTGCATAGGTCCTCCTAGGAGGTCCTCCTTCGCTTGGCGGTCCCTCGCATCAAAGACAAAGGAAAGAAGTGGTCAGAGCAGTCAATCAAATAATATCAAATAGGGACAAAAACCAAACAAATAACTGAATCATGGACATGAGCAAATAATTGAATAAATGAACAAATAAGCTCACAAAATCATACAAAATCCGTTGCCTCCCCGGCAACGGCGCCATTTGATGACAGGGGAAAGATCAAGGGTCTAGACATCTCACAAGGCGAGACATCCAGTCGCTGAATTGACCTCTTAAAGATCCCCAGATCGATCAACAATTAACTCACAATAAATATATGCAATGAATATCCAAAAATGTGGAGTTAAAATTTATTATAACTCTACATGTAAATGTGTATAGGTGTAAGCACAGGTAGAGGTCGAACACTGGGAGGCGAAGGGAATGTATGTGATGTGTAATTATTCAATCCATTGTTCATGTCCAATCGTTTATTATTTTTGTGGGTTTTATTTTTTTTTATATTTTTTTATTTTTGTTTTAATAATTTTTATTTTATTTTTCTGGGATTTTGTTAATTTTTATGTATTTTTAATTCCAAAAAAATGTCCACAATATAGGACTAATTAAATACCCGTATATAATTTGGGTTTTAAAAATATAGAATAAAATCCAAAATTACCGAAATTAACTTTAATACATTAATAATAGTATATAGATAATTCAAAAAGAGAAAAACATATTTTTGGGGTTTTTAAGGGTTTTTCTAATTTTTAGTTGGGTTTTGGGGCTTTTTGATTTTTTTTAATTTCCTTTTTCATATTTTTAGGTTTTTTCATTTTCTGGACTCAATATATATAATTATATCATATATAAGTTTTTTGGAATTTTTCAAAAACAATTTCTAATTTTTTTGTATTTTTAATTTAAACAGTACCAAAATGGCTTCTTTTTCATTTTTTAATAATTAGGAAAAATGCGAAAAAAATGCCGAATAAAATATGGGCGTGAAAAAGCATGGCATGGAGCACCTATCCTAATTTTTGTGAAGTTTTAGAAGCCTCATAAGTATTTTTAATAAATAGATAAAAGCAACAAAATTCAAACAGCCTAGCAGGGGCATTTTTGCAAATAAAATACATTCTAGGGGGGATCAGTGCAAAAATACCTACTGGAATACACATTTATTTAAACTTTGAAGATTATTTTACAATAAACAAAAATGCCAGGGTTTACAATGCAAAATTCACGCGCCTCACGTGGGACTACACGTGAGGCGCGGAAGGACCTAAATGCAATTCCAATAAACAGAGGGTCCTTTCTGCAAAATTTACATTTATTTTATAACGTGCTAATTTATTTACAGGATTAAACATTAAATACGAAAAAAGCGGGGGCTGGATGTGCAATTTACCCCTAAAGGGGCTGAATCGAACGACTGGTCTTCATCCACTAATCCACGTGGCGCCTCCACATGCGCCGATGATGCTTCGCCGATGAGCGGTTGGGATTAGATCACTAGCGTGATCTGACGGTCGTAGCATCGCTTCTTCAGACGGCTGACAATCGAACTGGGCCTTCGTCTTCATCCAACGGCTGGGAGAACACGTGCAAGAACAGGGAATAAAGCTCGCCGGGGCGAGCTTCTTCCTCCTCGATCTCGCTCCCTCGCCGGTCTTCGCCGCACCTGAAGGTCCCAAAAGCTTCCTGGGAGGTTTCTTGATCTGCTGGAGGTGGTAGATCGGCCAGAGGTGCCCTGGAGCGGCGCCACAAGCTCGGTGAAGAAACGCGGCTCCAGGTACCTCCGCCCGCGTGCGAATCGACTCCTGATGCTCTTTGGCGCACCTAACCTGCACAGGAAGGTAGAGGGGCTCGAGGGCGTCACCCTCGACCCGGGGTTTGAAGCTGAAAGCAAGGAGATGGTGATGGGCGAGGAAGCTCCGGCAAAGGGTGGTGGAAGAGCTTCAATTCGCGGAACCAAGGAGGCTCCGGTTGATAGGAAGTAGCTGGAAGGTGGAGAAGGCGTAGGGGAACGAAATGAAGGCGGAATGGTGGCGGGGTACGGTCGGAAACAAGGTGGAGAAGTTGCCGGAGCAGAGCTCCGGCGAACTTCGAATTAACTAATCTACGCTAATCTACTAATCTAAATGCAAAATAAACGACGGGAATAAAATGCAGGAATGAAGAACTACCTAAGGAACATAAAGGTGCAGCTCTTATACCTGGGGGCCTCCAGGGAGCAGGGCGGCCGCCGGAGCGCCGCCGCGACAAAACTTTCCTCCATCTCCGGCCGAATCGAGGTGCTGGGAAGCGCCTCCTGTCACGAGGGCTCCACCAGGAGCTGATTCAAGCTCAAAGAGGGGGCTGAAATTGGCCAAATTCGGCCGAGGAGGAGGAAGACTTTATTTATAGACATTCCCGGGGACCCCCATGGACCGGCGATTATTGACGAATCAGGGCTATGTACAAGGGATCCAAGATCACGGCGCGAATCACGGGTGATCAGAGAATAAAATCTGTGAAGAGATGGTTGTCGAAGGAGCAACCAATCGAGCGGGATAAATGGCGGAAAATAGGGGAAAAGACACGTCTGACGGGCCAGTCAGAGGCGCAGGGGGAGTTGGCCGGAGGTCAACTTTCCCTGGCTCCTGATTGGCCCACATCAGCCGAATCTTGGCCCCTTTATTTGACATAATAAATGAATTAATTAATTTTTACTTATAAAATAAAAAATGTTCATAAATTAATGTAGTATTTATTTATTATTTTTAATTATTTTTTTGAAGTATTTTATTACGGTTTTATTAAAATGATGTGTATATGTATATATTTAAAATGTATTTTTGTGTATTTTATTTTTAATTTGTTTATTTTCTTTTATTATTTTATTGGCTTATTTTATAAATTTATAACTTATTTTTATGAGTATAAATATATTTTTATTTAATTTTTATGAGTTTATTTACATTTTTAAATAAATAGGTATATGTATATGTAAGTATACTTATAGGTATTTTACTTATATATTATATACATTTTTTTTATTTAATGAATTTTATTTTGTTTTTTTTATTTTGGATTTGTATTTTTAATAAGTTATATATAATATATACATTGTTATATAAAAAATATAAATGAATAAAGAATAAAAGAATAAAAATCCCTTTTATTTATGTACATATCGGTATCATAGGTATTTTGCCTATGTATTACATAGGTTTATTTTAGTTTACAAATTCTTTTTAGTTTTCTTTTAATTTTAATATGTACATGTATTGTATACATTATTTACAAAATTATAAAAATATGAATTTATAAGAATAATGAATATTGAATAAAATGAATATTTTAATCGGGTACTATGTACAAGGAGGGTCAAAAACCTAACTTCAACAGATAATTCCAAAAATTAGGAAACCAATTTTATAAAATAGTTCTTGGAATGCTATATACAATTAAAGGTGAGTTTGGGTTATTTGGAGTTTTTGCTTGCAAGATATGGGTCTGTGAAGTTGAGATTTTTGCTTTTTATTCTGTGTATAAAATGCACATTGTGTGTTATTTTTGCACAAACTAAATTTTGTAATTTTATTTACATTATTATCTACAACTTTCATGAACAAAGTTTCTTTATTTGATGAATAAATAATTATGTACAAAATAGGTGTCAAAAATGCATAAATAAATGCATGAATAAATGAGGTATTTATTGTATAATTGGCCCTTATCTCCCCCTACTTTATTCCTTGTCGACCAATTCCATGTTGGCCTTGGTCTCGGGGTTCGGGTCATAAAATATTTACAATTTTTTATTCCTTTTTCTTTTCTTTCCTTTATTCTATAATTTTGGCATTAAAAACCTTATTTTATGTACAATAAATACAATAAAGAATGGATGCTATTATGTACAAATTGAGGCTATTTACATGCATTTGCTGGGGTTTTTAAGGCCAAAATGATAGAATAAAGGTGATGAAATGGAGATTCATCAGGTGTTTGACAAAAGAATGTGTGATATGGAGAACTGGATCTATACAACTGTGGAATAATCAGGCATGAGATACAAATGATGTGAGTCAAAGACCACATCTCATGCAAAATGACTAGGGGCAACATCAATGATCAACGGATCATGATCTAGATATGGATTCAGGCGCCGATCATTAACTCGAAAGGTGGAATCAAACCAAACCTTGGATATATCAATGCTGCCATTGTCGTGCACCTTTCGGACCAAGTATGGTCCCTTCCATTTGCTCTGCAACTTCCCTGTAACTAATCTTGGCCTGGCATCAAACAACCATACTCTCTGGTTCGTCTCAAACTGCTTATGATTGATATGATAATCATGCCATATCTTCATTCTCTCCTCATATTGTAGGCTACTCCAAAAGCTTGCATCTCTAAGATCCTCTGAGGCTGCCAATTCCACCTTCCTCTGATCTCCTATGCTCTCCGAGTCCAATAATATCTCAGTGAAATCCCAGAGTGACTTTTTCTTTATCTCCACGGGTAAATGGCATGGCTTGCCATAAACAAGGAAAAGGGAGACATACCTAAAGGTGCCTTGAAGGAAGTCTGATATGCCCACAAGATCGAGTCCAAAAGCTATGATCAATTCTTTCGGTCTGGGCGGGTGACCTTCTGTAATATTGTATTGATCTCCTTATTTGACACTTAAGCAAGACCATTAGTCTGAGGGTGATATGGAGTGGAAACTCGATGGTCAATGTTGAACCCGTTAGCAAGGGCGTTTACCTTGTCATTGATAAAATGAGACCTCCTGTCAGATATCAAAACTCTTGGCACCTCGAACTGTGAAATGATATTTTCCTCAAAAATCGGTAAACAGTCTTAGCATCCACAGTTCGGGAGGGAATGGCCTCAACCCAACGACTCACATAATCAATAACAAGCAGAGTTTACTCGAACTATTAGGGAATGGACCCATGAAATCAATGCCCCATGCATCAAATACCTCACAGAAATGAATGGGTTGCATTAGCATCATGTCACGTTGTCCACAAGTGTCATCCTCTAATAGTCAGTAACAGAATCCTTGAAGCGGATAGGCCACCATAGGCTAAATTGGAGCAACTTCAGTGTTGTCCTCCTTCCATAATGATGTCCTTTTGCCTCAAGCTTATGGAAATAGGTGATGATGCTATAGTGCTCCTCCTGAGGAATGCACCGACGTCAGACGCTATCCCCTCCTTCATGATAAAGGAAGGGATCCTCCCAATGGTATGACTTGGCCTTCACAATGAAGGTCTCAAGTCGATGTCTGGGCCAACCTTCTGGAACTTTCTTGGCGACAAGATAGTTTGCAATGTAGGCATACCATGGAAGCAAGGCGATAGAAAGGATCGCCTCATCTGGGAAGGTCTCTGTAATAGGTTCCATCTGCTTTGATTCCTCAAGATTTTCGATCGGGAGAGATGATCTGCCACCACATTCTTGACTCCAAGCTTATCCTTAATCTCAATATAAAACTTCTGGAGTAGAAGGATCCTCTGGTCAATCTCGCTTTGGCATCCTTTTCCATGAGGTACTTAACGACAATATGATCAGTGTCAATCGTCACTCTGGAACCAAGAGTATAAGATCTGAATTTATTTAAGGCAAATACTATGACTGGCATCTCCTTCTCTATTATAGTGTAGTTCCACTGGGCATCATCCGAAGTATGTCTAGCGTAGTGAATGGCAAAAGGTAATACATCCCTCCGTTGTCCCAGCAATACCCCTATGGGAAAATCAGAGGCATCCGTCATGATCTCGAATATGAGAGACCAATCAGATGTTTGAAGGACATAAGCCTCAATAACTAATCCCTTGAAAGTCTCGAATGACACCAGACACTTACCATCTACAATGAACTCGGTGTATTTCATCAGCAGGTCAGTAAGCAGTCGAGAAATACGATGAAGTCCTGAATAAACCATTGGTAGAAACTGACATGCCCCAGAAAAGACCGCAACTACCGCAGTTTGGATGGTGGATTGAGTTTCTTGATGATATGCACCTTGGCCGGATCAACCTCCATGCCCATGTTCGAGATGATATGACTAAGCACCATCCCTTGAGTCACCATAAAGTGATTCTTCTCCTAAGATAGAACAAGAAGGACCTCAATACATCGCTGAAGTACGTGGTCTAGATAGTCAAGATAAGCATCAAACCTGTCGTCGTAGATCGAGAAATCATCCATGAAGACCTCTAAGCAATCACCCACCATGTCCGAGAAGATGGACAACATGCACCTTTAGAATGTAGTCGGGGAATACATAGACCAAAGGGCATCTATCTGAAAGCATAGGTCCCAAACGCACAGGTGAGTGCCATTTTATCCTGGTCTTCGGGTACTATGGCCACTTGATTATAGCTAGAGTACCCGTCAAGAAAGTAGTAATGACTCTTCCCAGCTAGCTTCTCAATAATATGCTCAATGAATGGCAACGGAAAATGATCCTTCTTGGTGGCATGATTCAATCGTTTGTAGTCTACACATACCGTCCAAAAAGTGGGTACCTGGGTAGCGATCTCCTCTCCAAACCGATGCCTATCTTCTTAGGCACCACATGTAATGGACTAATCCACTTGGATTCGGTTATGGGGTAGATAAAATCGACGCTCCACCATTTAGATATCTCTTTCAGGACCACATCTTGAAGATAAGGGTTCAACCATCGCTGGAACTCACGCGATGGCTTAGCATTCTCTTCGAGATAAATATGGTGGGAGCACAGCATCAGACTTATCCCCTGGAGATCAGATACGCTCCACGTAATCGCGTTGCAGTTTCTTTCAAGAACCTCCATCAAATGAGATTCTTGCTCTCCAATTAAATCCACTGAGATAATGACTGGGTATATCTCTGGCTCACCCGCAAGGAATCTGTACTTCAGTGACTGTGGTAAGGGCTTCAACTCTAGGCAACTAGGAGCTAGCAAATCTGGCTTATGGAATGTCTATGTGAAAGCAACCAAATATGCATGGGGATGTGCATTAAACACTAGAAAACATGGCCCTGCTGGTGTGTCTATAATCTGTGCTGGATCAATCTCCGTCCTAGCTATTGGCTCTGTGGGAATAAGACAAGGTAAAAGGTCATCATAATCATCCCAATCAATGTCTGAATCTGAGGGATCTGAATCAAAATCAAATGAAATATGCCCTGCTTCACTCTCCATAGCACGCGTCAGCCTCAAATGTGTTCGCGGCCAAGAGTGTGCTCTCCGAACTCTCATCAACTAGAATATGCGAATCTGCAGTATCTGAAGGTGTAACGAGAGCTCATGAAATGAGGTTGGACCAAACTACTTCATCATATGTGATCACAAAGTTGCACTCCTAGTGGACGTCTCTCTCTACATTTGTCATCTGCTCTGCATCACTGAGCTGCTCAGAGCAACCTGAATCTTGTGCTCTGGTCTCATCGATCATCTCTATTTGTACACTTTCACCCTCGACGCAAAAGTATACCCTCCCACTATCATGATCGGACATCTCCTTGGTTGTGGTCAAGAATGGACGTCTAAGTATGATGGGGGTATCTTCATAGACCTAGGAATCTCCATGTCCAATACAACAAAGTTCACAAGGAATTTCAGGCTCTAAATTGTAATGACCACTTCCTTCAATAACCCTTTTGGCCTCTTGACAGATCTATCAACAAATTGAAGGATTGTCCTGCTCTGTCGAAGAGGGCCAAATTTGAATCGGTCAAGTAAGGATGTCGGAAGAAGGTTGATGGAAGAGATGCTATCTAATAGAGTCCGATCAAACCGTTGCTCGTGAATATGCCGTCTGAAATATGGATCTCCTGCATCTGACCTCTTGGCTGGCAAACGGTTCTTAATCGTGAAGCATGTGGCACGAGTGAGCACATGGATCTCTGCATTGTGGTTTCTTCTCTTCCTGTGGATGGTAGTCTTCTCTCTCAAGTTCTTTTAGAAGAGAGGGATATGCTCAAGTGCCTTATGGAGAGTCAGCTGAATCTGGAATCTATCGACCATCTGTTGGCTGAACTCTAGCTGTTGTGCTTGTTTTGGATTTTCTATTTTCTTCCCCTTCGCCAATCGGAGTGCTTGAGGGAAGAGGATGGCTGGGTCCTCCTCAGATGGAGGGCTAAGAAGAGGTTCTGTGTCTGTGAGGGAATGAAGACCATACCAAGATCATCATGCAACACATATGGACTCGAAGAAGATGGAGAAAAATTTCCTTTATTCATATTTTTGGTCTTTTCTATTTTTCTATTTTTTTGGTTTTTCTCAAAACAGTCCTGAGATACATCAACAAAAGGAAACACAAATGAAGTATAAATGGTGGCATTAGAATCACCCACAGTATCAATCTTCATGGTATCAACACCGCGATCTGGCTCAGCATCAAGAGAAAGGGTGGCATCAGTACCATCGACTACATCTGGAGAAATGACGGCCTCAGTACTGTCGGCTGGATCATCATCCTTGGTGGCTTCAGCTCCACCATCATCATAATCATTAGCGGTATCGGCACTGCTATCCTCCTCGTCTAGCGCTCCTAGATCCTCATGTGGTCGTCGGTTAGACGAGGCACCGCCGACTGGCATCCTACCGCTCCTAAGTGTCACAAAATCAACATCAAATATGTAGGAAGAAATATCACCCAAGGAATCACTAGGAGTGGTGATCTCCGTAAACTATACCTACTTAGACTTCATCTTCAGATTGTTCGGATTAGGCTTGATCTGAGAGGGTATGGCATCCTTGCCCTTGATGATGTCCCTCATCTCTTGTCAGAACTCGTCCATCTCCCGCCGGAATGATGCTTGCTGGTCTGAAAGTAGGCGGGTGAGATTGTTAAGGGTTGGGTTCTCATAAACTAGTCCATGTGAATCAGACGGGTTACCTCATTGGAAATGAGGCTGTCTCTGTTTGTACTGGTGTGGAGGAGGCTGAGTACACTATTGAGGCTACTGCTACCCCCACTGTTGTCCCTAATGATAGGGATGAGGACCCTGCTAGTAATGTTGTGATGGCTTGGAGTACTAGGCCTGTTGTTGCGGGCTGCTCTGTTCGCCCTGAGCTTGAGGCTGCTACTGGGATGTGGCGCCTCCGGTAGACCACCTAAATCCGAGATGATCATGATGTAACCCAGGCTTCAGCCGATCATTCCAAATCCTGTCGACTTCCATCAATGACTCATTCTCGTAAGGGGAAGGAGGAAGAACTTCCAGGGACACGAATGATACTCCACCATCTAAGTGTCCTGAGATGGTAGTGGCTGAGGGTAATGATGCAACGGCTGAACTGACTCTGCTTGAATATGGTGGACCTAGCCGTAATGGGCAGAGAGCTGGGAAGAGTTGTTGCTGCTGTGATCAGAGACGAGGCTGAGGAGCCGTCTATTCCTCCTGGAGACACATGATTTGGCTCTTGAGGTCACTAAGTGTCTGTGCCAAATGATCTATCTGTGTGAGGCCCTGGCACTACTTCTTCTTAATGATCTCGATGTGGTCCAGCTTCTCGCTCATAATCCCCATGTCAGATGTCGAAGACTCTACCTGTGCTGCTGTTGTTGACGAAGTAGAAGGACCTACATCGACCCGTGCTATCCTCTAATAGGACACGACCTGTAGAAGGGGATTCCACTTTATGTAGACTCGGGTCTGGGACATCACCGTGTAGTTTTCTACCATCTCCTCATAGATGGCCCATACTCGGTCCTCATACTTGGCAAAATAGCCCCCCCACATGAGGCATTGATAAGCTCCTGCAGCTCCAGTGTCATCCCACAACTGGTTGGCTCCTGTGGATCCCCTAGTCGTGCATCTGCTCCTCCTACAACTGTTGGTATATCTCAACCGACTGGTCTCGGCCGAGGCTTTCCTCTCTCGGCTCGCATTTGCGCTAACTCTCGGTGCACCTCTACCATAAATGCTCCCTGATCTCTTATCCGTCTCTGCATCGTCTCCAAGGAGGGTAGAAGTATGTTGTTGATGGTACCCTGATCAAGAACATAAGTCGAACCCAGAGGCTGCTCATCGGTGCGTCCTTCGCTGCTAGCCATCTCTTGGGTCTCTACAAAGGCAAAATACCCCAACTCAGGTGCCGTCAAATGGACAAATAATTGTGCGGGTCTCTGCTCTGGCACCTCAGGACTGGGAGAAGGCTGGTTGAGGGGGAAAAATGTGGTATCGAACTCAGGTTCTTAGAGTAGGTCAAGGCTCTCTATAACCTCCCTAGATGAATGAGGTGGAGTGCTCCAAACCGTTGCTACCAAAAGAACCCTAAGGGATCTCCTGTCCATCATCGTGATGTGGGGATGAGTACAGATGAGATCTGAAATGCAACCAAGATAATAAGTCAAATCCCCATTTCACCTACTCAACACGAGAGCTGATGACCATAAAGGTTCGGTCGTTAATATTGTCAATTATTTTAGTGATCAATAAGTCTATCAAAGAGATTAAGCGAGATGTTAGGAACCCAATACTCCCAGGAGACTGGCCCAATCCGACGGCTAGTTTTTCCCATTCAGTAGATTGCAGACCATTTACTGGCTACCTGATCTATCCACTCTGCTAAGGAAGTCCCCGGACCGTTTACCGGCTACCCAAAGAAGTCCTCACCGGTGAACAACTCACCACAAGACCAGTAGTCTGAAAGAAGTTCAGGTATAGCTCTAGCCTAGTGTGCGGGTCACTCTATCACTACAAGAAACCAAACCAATGGGGGTGACTCTCCCCAAAATAATATTTTTGAGTGAAGTGTGTTTTAGGGTCAAGTTTTCATTAGCAGTCCCAAATTTATTACTTTCACGTTTTTAGGTATTTTTAAGAGAAAACAATGCCTAACAAAATTTTCAATTTCCTTTGGTTATTTTGAGTCCAAAAACTGGGGGAGGAAGTCGAAAAAGCTGATGCGTGATCAAACACAATGATGCATGCAAAGATAGAAATGTGTACCTGTCTCCAACACTCTACATGCAGGGTGAACTACGCATAAATTTAAAGATTGAAAATAGACTAACTATATGATGCATGAAGAAATCAACCTTATACGAGAAATTTATAATGATCGTGGAGAACAATAGCTAGCTAATCGAATCGAGTCCGGAGTCCGATCTTGGGAGTCATTCGGTGCCCGCCACAACGGGTCCTGCTAGCACTGTTTGTGACTCCTCACGGCACGTGGTCTCAAATACAATTTTAAACTAATTTTTTAATTAATTATTAGCAAGTCCCAATTACGATCTATAGGAATAGGCAAACAATTAGGGGTTTGGCTTTATCCAATTATGTCACAATTAATAAAAATCCTAAGTCTCGGGGTCAAAACTTCGTGAATAAAATAGAAAGAAAATACGATCAAAACAAAACCATGAAAAATTCGGTGAGGTCCCTCAAGCACACCGATGCTCGGTGAAACAGACCCTGATGAGTCTGAGTCCAACAAGAGTCCAAGGAGTCCAAATTATTACAATAATAAAGAGTTTGCTAAAAAAATAAAGTAATCTATATGTTATAACTAATTCCTACTCCTCTCCGCTCCTCCTCAACTGTGGTATCCTCCAAAGTGTCCTTGGGTGACTCCTCGTACAAGAAGAAAAGCAGAGATATGTCAGAAAATAGTTATATCAAATAGAAGCAAATATAAGCAAAAATCGGAAATTGACTACTAAGCCATGCTCCTCGATAACGACGTCATTCTTATGACATGAAGATCGAGAACGACTAAGGTGGAAAATAAATGTCGTTGTCCCTAATCAATCAATTCGGTCAATCAAGAAAAAAAGAAAATCCACTCAAGCCAAGAGATAAAACAATCAAGCACACAAAATGTAAGCGGTCTTCGCTATTTATTTTTACCTAGTATAACAACTAGGATCGAACATAAGGAGCACGAGTAAACCTACAAAGTAGTCAAAATTCATAAGAGGGAAAACATATTTTTAGTATTTTTAATTTTTGCATTTTTTTATAATTTTGATAAAGGAATAAAATAAAGCAATTACGAAAACACGACACACAACAAGATTTTTGAATTTTTATTTAAGCCTAAAAATGCTCAAACATTAAGGTAAAAATATTTTTTGTTTTTGAAATTTTAAAGGTTTTTGGTAATTTTCTGGGGATTTTCTGATATTTTTGTGATCTTACAAAAATCAAGCAACGGCTAAAAATGTAAACAATGCACAACCAGGACTGAATTACAAATCAAATTGACTTAAAGTGCCCTAAATGGAAACCAATTTTATGATAAACTACATATAAAGAGCTACAAAAAGGAACTTGAATTATATTGTTTGGTTTTTCTTGAATTTTTTGTGATTTTTCGAAGTTTTTAGGTCTTTTGCAAATTTTAGGGTTTTTATAAGCGTATTACAATTGAAATTGCTACTATAAACAAAACATAACAAAACACACAAATATGCATTTTTGTGGATTTTGAGTCATTTTTCGAATTTTTACGTATTCTCTAAAATAGACAGTACACTTTTTTATGGTTTTTTATTTTTAGAAAATAACTGGTGCGACTAAATTAATCCACAAAAAGTACAATAAATATCACGTGTCAACGATAATTTTTAGAGAGTTTTCGGGGTTAATTTGGTATTTATTTACTTAAATAAGAGACAAATAGTTTGTAGGGACCTACTTATAATTAAAACAAAGTTCTGAGCTATTTAATAACACATGTGGAAAGCATATGGCACATGTTGTAAAATATCCACTTAAATCACACACATGCTCAATATGCTACGCATAGGGGTATACCTGCAAATACTGGAAACCTTTCATTCATTTACTACTTGTTCAAAAGTTTTGACATATTGCGCAATTAACCCAAAAATCATGTGAACATGCATGTGTCTCAGATTCGGAGGGATGAAAATGCAAATACTAAAAACTGGAGGTCCAAACTGTAAATGTATTGAACTACACTTCTTATTTTCTGGAAAAAAAGGAAATATTGAAATAAACAAGGACTAGAAAGAATTATATCCCTCCGCGGGCATGCGAGACACATGGGGGCTCGGGCGGCTCTGATTATCCCTTGAAAAGGATCTGACGCTCCTGACACAGTCGGGGACGTGCGTCTGAGATGGACTGCTACAGTATGGAACTGACGGCTCTGGACGTGGCATAGATGAACAGTGTATATCGTCCTCTGGTTCTGATCAACCGTTAGGAATAGGTCGTAGATGTACGATTGGGATCAAAACTGAGGGAGGTGCTCTTGATCGACAGCAGAGAGACGTCTTGGAAGAACTCTTCGGGGGCGACCTTCAACTGAGTGGGGACGGAGATCCAGCACTCCGATGAAGGCATGGAGGAGTCCAACACGGTCGTGAGTGTACTCCATGTCTGGTGGAAGGGTCCGATGAAGAGTCCAATGGTCGGATGAATGAGGCAGGGTGGCTCCGCCTGCAGCTGTTGTGCCTGAGCAGTTGGGGCTCCATATGATGCTCCCCTCATGCACGGGAACCTGCAAAGGGTAGAGTGCTCGAAGGCAAAGCTCCGACAAATGTTTATTGCATACAAGGATAAGTGAATCATAGGGAAATGGGGTTTAGCTTCCGGTGATAGTGAAGGAAGGACGTCTCAATCTTGATCTTACCCGAACGGGAAGGTCTAAGGATGATCAGGTTACAGAATGAGGTGAAGCATGAGTCAAGGAATCAATCTATGTGGCTAGGATGGATGTCAAAGCTCCAAAACAGAGGTAGGATCTAAGATGCGTACGTCGGAGAAAGATGGAAGGATTGGATGGAAACAAGAAATGTAGTGGATGAAGGTAATACCTGAAGGTTGAAACACGTTCCTGGGCATCAGGCGAAGGTGTGCTTCAGGGTGGTGGCCTCAACCTCGTTGCAGTAGGCGGGGAGGCTAAATGCTACAGAGCTCTCCGACCACGTGGTCGAGCTGCGGCTTCAGGCCACCAAGCATCAATCTAAAGGCACCTCCAGGTTGCTGTCACTCAGCTGAAGGTATCAAGGGATGAAGGAAGGGGAGAGGCATGAGAAGGGACGAGGCTGGAGGTGGATGAAGACATTATATAGGGTGCACATGGGTCTAGAATCGACAAGGGGAACACAACCCTAAGGCAATTCGATCCTCCCTAGGGATCAACGAGAATCACAGATCCTAGGAGAAGAATCAGGTGGTGGAATCGAGGAGAAATAGGGCCTGACCTGATCAGGAAAAATAGGAGAAGAGGCTCTGATAGGAAGGGAATTGGGTTGAGTCAGCTGGGAGGAGACGTTGACCTAGGTCAATGTTCTGACGTGGCCTAATGAGAATTCTGAATTCAAAAAAATACATGAAAACTCAGTAAAAAATAGTAAATGATTTTAAATTAAAAAATGTATAAAATATAAAATGTTTATTATTTTTCAAACTATTTTTTTTGTGATTTTTAATTATTTTTATGAAAATAATTTAACATATATACAAAATATAGTATTATGTACATGTATAATATACCTATGTGTTTTGTACAATTATTATGATTATTATTTTTACATAAATAATCTTTTATATTTTAATTATTTACAACATACTTTTAGGAGTATAAACAGATTTTTATTTTATTTTTATAAATTATTCAATGATGTATAATAAATATGGATGTCATATATACACAGGTGTTTTGTACAATAAATGGAGACTTTTATTTTATTTTTGTTTAATTTTTCTGATTTTTATATCGTTTTATATTATTTTTAGAAATAGATACAAGGGATTAGAAATAATAATTTTATTTTATTTTGTCCAAAAATAAATATATAAATACTATGTACAAATATAGGTAATATGCACAATACAAAGTGAACCCTATCTCTCTCTACTTATTTTATTTTGCGATCAGGTCAAGGCTTGACCTTCTCTTGGGATTTGGAGCACTCTGTATTTATTCTAAATACATCATTCCTTTCTCTTTTCCTTTATTATTTTATTTTTGCACAAAAGCATGCTAAATATGCAATATTGACAAAAGCATGCAGTTTGTTAAATTATTATATTTACAGGGATTTACGTCATCTTTTGCCAAGAAAAATAGCTAAAAAAGAATAAAGAGTGAGAATCATATATTCATCAAGTGTTTGTGGTTTAGGAGGAGATGAACGGTGGGGATAGGGATAGGAGCGTGATCGGATGGGTAGAAAAGGATTGGTGACATCGAGGGTTTTCGATCGTTGGATGGGAGCTTGATCTAGCAGTGGAGATGAAGGGGAAATGTAGACAAAGGAGAACCGTGATATGGAAGCTTCATCTAATGGAGGGAATGCATGCGACAACGGATGGATAAGATGAGATCTGCAATAAGATTCAATGGCTGAGGATGAGGCGTCAAAGAGTGGCCATGATGGAGGCGGGGAGAGATGATCCAACGGTTCTAGAAGAAGGTTGGTGGTGCAAGGGTAGTGGGCCATGTTGGCAGCCCAGAGGGCGCCACATGGCCCAATCAGAAAATTTATTAAATCAAAAATAAGGAAGAAATAAAAAAGAAATAAAAGGAAGCAAAATTAGGAAAAAAAAGACAATACATGAAAGTTGTATATCTCAATCAGATCTACAAGTTTCTTGTTGGACAAAAAGTCAAAAGAGGTCATTTACATAAAGGTGTATTTTTGGGTGCATTTTTAAAGACTAAAAACACAACTTTTAGTCTTCGATTTTTTGTATTTTTAGTTTCTTTTAAAGTAAAAAAATATAGATAATAATTAGTCTTATTTTTATGGTTTTTAATATAAAAATAAAGAAGAAATTAACTACAATAAATAGAGTTAGCTATTTAGAGGTATTTATATGCTAATTATACACAGTTTATATACAATATAATATTAGATAATAATAATAATAATAAATTATCAACGATTTTTATTGAATTATTTAAGCAAGGAGATTAATATGTGGATTTAAACATGATGAATACGAGATTCATCATACCCCTATACTTAAACCATGCTCGTCCTCGAGCATCTAAAGAATTAAGGAGTCAGATTAATTCTTGACAGTGCATGTGAAAATTTCAGGGCTCAATCATTAAAAACCCTTAATTTAAGTGATTCTAAAATTCTGGGCTCAATCATGATCTAGTCAGAAGGAATCCAACTTCTCTAATTATCAGACTCTCTATTATACATAAAATATAAGGATATGACTATTAGTATACTACATTCATGAGAGTCGAGTCGAGACATCACCTCTAGACATAATCATCAACACTAAGGAATAAATCTATTCTTGCTTCAGTCAATCGTCTCTTTAGTTTTTCAGACTTAAAAGTGTAGATGGACGGTCAGATGATGGAGGGCATAGGATTCTGCCTATTTTTCTCTCCCTCCCGTTGGAACAAGGGTCCTCTTGAGTGCCTTATTACTCAACATATGTATATTTTTATTTTATTGATCAATGTGTCTGTCAAGAGAATTTAGAGTCATCTACACTTGTTTTTCTGTGTGTACATCAGGGTATGTCTCTTTTGAGTATCTAAGATACCTTCGACAACCAGACTTGTATCACTATACGATGCAGATCCCTTTTAAGGTGCTAGCTTGACTCCTTCGTCCTAATAGTGTTTGGTCCAAGTGGACACTTCAAAAATGGTTGAGAGCACTCGCCATTTGGAAGCTCTTTGTAATTTGACCTTGTAATGATAGAGCTTTTTCTTGATATTTCTTTCTTTTCTTTTCGTCTAGCACCACTACTTTTACCAAAAGTTGGTGCACACTGATCAATAATTAAACTAGTTTCATCACACTCTGGTACATAGGTAGATATTAAATGATAGCATGTGAACTTGTTCACATACTGGCTAGGGTTTTGCTGACACTCATATTTCTTGAAGCCTTCATTAACTTTATCCCATCCTCGAGCATCATTAGATTGAGTTCTAGATGAAGGATATGGGAAGATCCTGAAGCGCATCATGGAAGCATGAAGATCGCATCGTATGCAATCGGGAACAATGATGAATCTCCATTTCATCACATTTATTCTATCATTTTGGCCTTAAAAACCCTAGCTAATGCATGTAAATAGTATTAATTTGTACAAAATAAAATTCACTATTTATTGCATTTAGTGTGTAAATAATATGGTATTAATGCCAAAATTATAAAATAATGAGAAGAGAAGAAAAATAATAAAATATCGAAATTATTTTATGACCCTAAACTATGAGATCAAGTCAAGAATTGAGCATATCGACAAGGAATAAAGTAAGGGGACATAAGGGTCAAGAATACAATAAAAATGCCATTTATTTATTTTTGACACCTATTTTATTCTTTATTATTTATTTATAAAATAAAGAAAATCTGTACATGAAAGTTGTAGATAATAATGTAAATAAAATAAAAAATTTAGTTTCTACAAAAATAATGCACTGTGTCCATTTTATACACAAAATAAAAAGTTAAAAACTCAACCTCACAGACCCTTATCTTTAAAATAAAAATTCAAAACATATCAAAATAAACTCTAATTTGATATAACTTTTCACAAGCTATTTAAAGAAGGTGAATTCATATTTTTTGGGTCATTGTAAGAAAGTTTGCTTTTGGGCCCTCAATGTATAGTAGACCTGATTAAAATATTCATTTTATTAATCCTTCATTATTTTTACAAATTTATATTTTTTTAATTTTGTAACTATAATTTATAAAATACGTGCATATTTCAAATAAAATAAAACCAAAAGAAATGTAAAATAAAATAAGCCTATATTAACATATATGCAAACTAACTATAGTTATGCATGTACATAAATAAAAGGGAATCATATTCTTTCATTCTTTATTTTCTTATATTTTATAAGCTTGTAAATAATATTCATATTTTATTGAAAATGTAAAACCAAATTAAAAATAAATAAAATACATTAAAATAACATAATGTATGTAAAAACACAAATGAAATACCTATCAATATACCTACATAATATACATATCTATTTATTTAAGTGTACAAATAACATCATAAAAATAATATATATATCTAAAAAATGTTATAAAATATATAAAATATAATAATAAAATAATAAAATAAAATTTACAAAATAAAAATAAAATAGCCAAAATATAGGTAAATATACCTATAAATACATCATTAAAAAAATAACAATTAATAAATAAAGTCAAAAAAATAAATAAAAATCATAATAAAATACTACAAAAATAATAATTTTTTATTTTATACTCAAAAATTAATAAAATAATTTATTATTTTTAATTATTTATTCTTTAATAAAACCAGTTGTTTTGCTGCGAGCTGAGTGGCCCAATCACATCGCTCGAAATGTTGACTTCCAATCAACTATCCCTCCGCCTTCTGACGTGACGCGATCTGTCGAATCCATGGTTTTAAAAACCGAACCGAACCGGCAGGTTCAACCCGGTTGAACCAAGAACCGGAGGGAGGACGGTTGGACCAACCGGTTTTTAGGAAGCAAGTCAAAACTAGTCAAAACCAATCAAAATCGGTCAAAACCCGGTTGAACCACTTGAACTGCTTGAACCAAACCACCAGTTGAACCACTATTTTTTGGAGAAAAAAATCTTAATTTTAAACAAATCCAAAATAACACAATAGAAATCTCCCCATCGATTGTAATTGCAAAGATCCGATCTTGTTTTTGTTATAAAATATTAAAATGTTTCGTATTCCCATTCCCCATCGATTGCAAAGATAGTACATACTACTCCCTTCTCCATTCCTATCTCCCTGCAAAGATCGTACACATTACTCCATTCTCCATTCCTATCTCCCTACCATCACTGTATTTGTTCCCTTCCAATATATGCGCCTCTGCGGATGCCGATCATTTGTCTTCAAGCGGCGAGAGCATAGGAACACATCTGCAAGTCAGTCTTGCTAACTTTGTTGATAATCTGGTACAACTTCTCCCATTTGTTGTTTACTTCTCTTGGCTACGCCATTGTAGGAAGTCTCTACCCACTCACCATTGAAACATCATTTTACAGTTGACGGTAAATAAGGTAGATGTATATTAAATCTCTGCAAGGTGCTATTTGGGGCTTGCTATTTATTTTGCAATCCATGTATACGAGAGACAAAAACCTCAAAAACTTAGAAATACTTTCTAGCTTCTATATCATTTAACATATTTTTTTGGGGGCTTGCTATTTTTTCAATGTAGCATGGTTAAATTTTTAGGACAAGGATGGATGAGATGAGTAGTTTATTTTGCAAGGACTTCACATTTCAAGAAATTAGATTAGATAAGATCTTATACAGTTATATAACTTATATGTATTCCCTGTGTCACTTGTTTGGGGAAGTCCAAGCATGCATCAGAAGCGTCAAACTACTAGGCTACTAGATTGTATTAGGGTAATTTGGTTATCTGATTTACATATGTGCATTTGAACAAACTGGTAAGTGGTAGCTATACATTTGAAGTATCAAGTTATCAACAAATACTAGTTTATTTGTCTCGGCAAATGCAACAAATACTAATAGCAACATATCTGAGTCCTTATAAACAATACTAGCAGCATTGTCCATGCAGATTTTAAATGAATACATTTCAACATTCCATTTTTTTATTTTGCTTGTTGATATTAATTTCATGCATTAATACAGGTGTAGATACCAAAGTCAAAGTTTCCAGGTTGGTAATCTCAATTAATTTTTCTAATACATAGTGCAGAATAATGTAGGCATATGTCTTTATATGGGTTTTTTTGCAAATATATTATTTACAAGATGTAACGTAATGCATATATTTGTATTAACTGCCGGTCCAACTCGGTTTAACCCGGTCGGACCGTATGAACCAAACCAGTAATGTACTGGTTTGGTTTTTTACGGTTTAATTAAATTGTTGACGTCATCACCGGTTTTACCGGTCGGTTCCATAGGTTCGACCATAAAAACCCAAAACCGACACTTGATCGGTTTGATGTCTGGTTCGGTTTTTAAAACCTTGGTCGAATCCCCTCTTTTCCTCCAATTTTCTTGGCTAATCCATCCTTCAATCGATGTTGCTTCCTTTGTGAGAATTGTTCCTTGATCAATCACGATCCACGCCAGCCCATCTAATCCATTGTACATATCGTCGATTCATAGATTTCGTCCGGTGTAATAATGGTGCCATCTTGTCTATAAATAAAAGACCTCCGCCTCCTTTGCTAGTTTGTCCACTAGTCCGAGTCTAGGAGTCCTGTTCTTTCATCTAGGGAGCTTCCTCGTGGCAGGAGGATCTTCCCTATGGTTGGAACCAGCTCTGGGAGGATGGAGGTGCGCCCACGGCCGCCCTCGCCAGCGACCCTGCTCCGTGAGCTCCCTCAAGTACAAGAGCTGTGCATTTACTTTATTTAGTTAGTTTTAAATTCTAGATTTTCAATTATGCATTTTGATTAATGTTTAGACCTTGGGTTTAACTTAGTTAGCCCTAATCGAAGTTCGCCGGAGCTAGCCTCCGACGAACGTGTTCACTACGTTCCGATGTTCCCCTGGCCATTCCTGCACCCTCATCACTTTCCCCTTCAATTCTACTCCATTCCACGCATCTCATTGCATCTATCTCCTTCCTGGATCGAGCTCTAGGTGCTCCAACTCGGCCACCTCATCGGGGCATCTCCGCCTGCACCACCTTTTGCCCCATTCTCTGTATATATTTTAGCCATAACTCGTATATACTCTGCATATTAGCTATAACTCATACTTCTGTATAATTATTAACAAAATATAGCTAAAAACTATATAATTCATTAAATATCAATTAACATTATGTTTTATACCTCAAATTCTTTTGTATATACTGATTAATAAATCGGGTTAACATTCTTATTTGTAAAAATTCTTTTCTTTGTGTGGAATAAAGGTTTTGAAAACCTATTTGCAAATGGTTTTGAAAATGGTTGTAAAAATATTTCGAAAAACCTATATATACTTTTTAAAAAATCTTTGCAAAATGGTTTTCAAATGTTTGTAAATATTTGCATAAATTATTGTGTGTTATAGTTTTCAAAATTGTTTGCAAATAAATTTAAAGATAGATTAAAATAAATGTAAATATACATCTACATAACAAAACATTTTATCAATTGTATATATCTATAAAAACAACTTTTAAACATATAAATTCTTTAAATTCTTAACTCTTAAATAAAAAGACGCACGCATGTGTAAATAGTTGCGCATACTTTTATTTTTATGCAAAAATTATTTTTCAAATTCTTTGAAAATTGCATCATTCCTTTTGCATTGTACAAAACATTTGCATATCATTCATATTCTTTCGGAATGAGTTGTTGATTGAACTAGGCCAATAAAGTTGAAGATTGGAGCTTGGTTGGACCTTACTGCACCTAACTGCACTGGAACCTTATGGGAACTAGGTTTAGGTTACTTCAGGTCCATTAAGACTTAATTCTTTGAGACTCAGGACTGGGTTCAAGTTACCTCAACTGACTAACTAGAAATTTTCGAGACGCATACATGACTCTTGTTGGTCGTGACCTAACTTGGACACTTGCACCTTTCACTTGGCTCAACTCAGTTGGAATGGTGAGGGGATTGGATTAGTCGGTCTGAGACGCACACGAGTGGAAATTTCCGTCCTTGTCTAGGGAAGGAAGTGCACCCCAACCTAGTCCAGTTGCCATGAAGTCAAATAACAAGAGAGTGTAGGTTGCAATAATGATTCAAAAGAGGGATAGCCTTCTAGATCAAGAGGAAAAGTCCTTATGTAAATGATGTTGTAAATAGTATTTCAAAAAAAATAGAAAAACTCCAAAAAAGTGGACAGTCTTGAAAATAAAATAAAATACCTGCCGGAGTATGTATATATGTGATGAATCTCGAATTCGCCACTCTAAATCTCATTTATTAAGCTGAAATCCGTCAAAATCAACAACATTTCTGCATCTATTTTGCATAATTAGCATTCTTACATGTTTTCATAATAATTGCATTTTAGCACTAATTTTTGCACAAAATAAGAAGCCAAAAATCCAAGCCAAAAATGACCTGTAAATAGCCTAACTTCCACGATTTTTAACTCATTCATGCTAACTTTGAATAACCCAAAACGACTCCACTGTGTACATATCACTAACAAAAATAAATGAAAAATACAAAAAATAACTAACCCAAATAAGTGGACCAAAAACCCAAACCCTAGTTTCAGGATTTCCGGACTAAAAACCTCACATCTTCCTCATCCAGTGTCCGTTTTAATCCTACTTACTTTTGAACTAATGTACATTCAATTACCTTCAAAACAAGACCAAGTTCAAGTGATTCGGAGATCATATGTGAAAGTTGGGTTTTGGGCCTCTTTTGTACATTTTGTATTTTAGCGGTTTTTGACCTGATATTTTATGTACATATTTTATCAATTAACAAAAATCCAAAAAAATAGATTAGTATGTAATTATTTATCTTTGATTTTACCATATTTTTTCCGGATTTTTATCTAGTTTAAAAATGATATAAAATTGACAAAACCCAAAAAAATCAAAGGTATTCGTACATGGGATACCCCAAAAATATCACTTTGTGCATTTGATCGATTTTGATTTTGATGTCTTCATGAAAGTTGTAGATCTCATCGAGACGACAATTTTCGTGAAGAAACTTTTTTGATACGAGATCATTGCTATTTCTTTTAAATTTTACAAAATATTTAATTTTGGATTTTTGTGGTGCTGACACGTGGCCGCTCCTGGAGCCGCCATGTGTCAACCAATTTTGGCATTATTTTTAATATGTTTTTATAAAAAAATTAAAGCGTTGCACGTGTGTCGTACGTGCCTCCCAGAGCACGTGCCCTCCCTTTCTCTCTAACCGCCCGCCACGTGTCTATACATAGGTCGTCCGATCTCGACCGATCGGCCGACACCTGTGCTTCTTCCCCATCAGGCCTCCTTCCTCTTTTGCCATCACCGCCGCCTTCGAATCCCGACGATGTGACCATTACCTCCGAAATCTCCACGATCTCCATCACTCCCCATCAAATCCCTTCGATTTCATCACACACGATCCCTCGAATCAGATCACCGAACCTCGTCCCAGATCCTCACGAATCTCGCCATCACCGGACCCCTCGCCTATTTAAAACTCACTGCCGCCCCTCCTCAAGGTATCCGCTGCTTGCACAGGAGGTCGAGGGGCCTAGGTGACAGATCGCACCTCCCCCTTCTACGGCGAGGTCTGAGCCTCATCAGCTCGTAGCAACACCCCCCTCGCCGTCGCTGCTCAGCTCCGGCCATTCCCAATGCCGTCGAGCCAACTATCCACATCAACGATCACCTTTGACTCCAACCACCGCCAACATTCTTCATCGACTCCGCCTTCCACCACGCAAACGACGACGCTCCTACACCGACCTCTAGGCCATCGTCATCAACACCATCTTCTACAATCTCCAAGAGGATCGCCACCTTCCTCCAGTAGCTCCTCTGCTTGACCCTCCTCCGCCTTAGTCGGGCACCTCCGCCAAGAGCAGCCCCCTACGCCGCTATCGCCCCCGGTCCCCAGGGACGAGACCCCTGCCATGTACCGCGTACATGGGGGCAGGGGACGTCAGCGCCTACGTCAACCCCCGGTTCATGTGCCCCGCACGTGACCGTGGGGTAAATTGCAACAGGGCCCCCGAAGATTATTTTAATTGTGCTCAAGCCCCGTCGATCAGAGGGCACGTGCTGCGCACGTGCCCCTCTGGCAAAGACACCCTCATGTTTACTGGTAATTAAACTTAGGTCCCCTTACTGCTTTTATTTTCATATTTATTATATTTATTGTATTTGTACTTTCACCCCTATGTTCCCTTATTATTCTAGACTCGTACATTGCATATTTTATTTATCCAAAAATAGCATGACGTTCGACATTTGATTCTCTACATTTTGACATACTGTGGACATTTTTGTGATAAATGGTTAATTAATAATTAATTATTTTGTAGAAAATTGCATTTTTTGCCCAGTTTGTGCTCTGAAATTTGTTTTTGATTAACCATTGCTCTAAAAATTCCCGAAAATCACATATTGTAGAGTTAATTGTGCTTGACATTGTTCCTTAAAAGATTTGCATTTGCTTGCATAGTTTACCCTGTAAAAATCATTTTTGCATATCTCAATGCTTGATTTTGAATAGGTATTGAAACTAATATTTTCGAGGTTTAGGATTTTTCTGAGATCAATCACCTAGTGGTAGATTTTAGATAAGTTTATTCTTTGAAAATAATAAGGTTTAGTATTTATTATAATTAAATATTGAAATTCATTTTGTTTGCATTTAAAAATTCATAAAAAAATTCATATTGCATCCAAAAATTCCAAAAAAATTGCAGTGTATTCATTTCATCATATTTTACATCGTGGCCAAATTTCATATTTTTCATACATTGTTTGATCGACTTTTACATTTTAGTCCCTAAAATAGGCCAAAATTGCATTTTGCATCCTTTATTGCATTTAAAATTCCAAAAAAAAGACCGCCTCGAAAAACACGCACGAATCTTGATAGACATAATTCTAGGTTGTTCCTTTGCCTCCTTGTGATCGACCTTGGGACTTGCCCAAGTAAAATAAATATAAAACCACCCAATTAAAAATTGAATAGATAATTGTGGTTATTCTCTTGACCGATTCCGATTGCCGCCTACAACGCACGAATGACAAAATCATATTTTTACGCATAATCATAAAAACATCTTCTTAACGCGGCGATTTCGGATTCGTCAGATGGCGTCGTTGTCGGGGACCAATGCCATTTGTGTATACCCACCCTCCCTCCCGACCACATCGATCTCCTTGTATTGCTTCTTCCTCTACTTAGGCCAAGGCCTAAGTATAGGGGGGGACCGATGCCATTTGTATATACCATTTCCCTTATCACACTCCTATCTCCTGATCGCTCCATATCCACCCTTCTTCTATACTTTGGCTGACCAAAGACAAAGTATAGGGGGAACCGACACCCACCTATATATACTCTCCTCATTTACATATTCCGACCGCTTGATTTTTTCTGCCCTTCTTCTATACTCAGACTGTTCACAATCTAAGTATAGGGGGCGGACATGTATATCTTGTTCTTTTTCTTTTCCTTTTTACTCTCTTATGCTTAGCCCGAACTATGTCTTCTTTACGCTTCTTGTGCTCTGAGGACACAACACTCGCTAAGTATAGGGGAGTCTGTATATATACTGTGTATTTTAGCCATACCTCGTACTTTCGCGTAAGTCTATATGTATTTACGGGGTGGGTAATTATTTAGAAAAAACAAAAAATGCTACTAACATTGGTTGTGCTCAAAAATTTCGAAAATGTCTTCTTATTCATTTTTTGCAAAAAAAAACAAAATGTTGCATAAAATTTCAAAACAATCACAAAAAGAAAAAAAATGGTGTCTGCATTTCACACACCTGCACTTCATCCAGCACTTGTATCTGTGAAATGTCATTGGGTTCTAAACCAAGTTATGATCCGAAACCGAGAGTGGTCTGGACTTGACCTTAATCCACCTAATTTTCAGAGGAACTTCTACGAGAAATAGGATTTTAGAGTCGTCAGGTCTTTGACTTAATTCTTTGAGTTCCACATGACAATCTGCAGTGTTTGACTCTTAGTGTCTAACCTGGTCTCTTCATTCTGGGTACAACTCTGGAATAAGGAATTAATCTGTACTCCCGCACTATGCACTTATCTCAACTCAGACGGGATGTTGGAAGACTGTGTGAGTTTCTTTTCTGGTAGCGTGGAAATCTAAAGACCGGAGTACGGGTTGAAATAAAGCTTCGAAAAAGGGATGGACTTCTGAGCACATTTTTTCTAAGACCCCAAAAAAATTTACGGAAACAAAAAGATTCTATATCCGTAGGGGCACAACAAGATCCAAGCAGAACCACCAAAAATTCCAAATATAAAGAAGCATTCTACCAAATAAATATCTGACCAAAAAAGGTCCAAGAATCCATAAACCTGCACATCTTGGTCGGGACTCGGCTACACTGGCCAGCTTCACAAGGAAAGGTGACTACACTGGCCACCCTCCAGTTCTTTTCTCCTTCTTCACACTTCTCCCCCAATTCGATTATGAACACAGCGCGACAGACCTTAGAAGGAAATACCTGACTCCCCGAGGACGAGTCACTGGAGAGGAGGTTTGCGTGGTAGTCCGACATTCTGGGTGGGAAGAGCTAAAACATTTCACACACATGAGTCGATTGTTCAATGTTCATAGGGTATGCTTTGGGAAGAGGATTGATCTAAGATGACTTATGAGCCGAAACTGTAGCAATGATTTGTAGAACTTGAGGGATGTTGATTTTAAAATTCTAAGTCTCATAGAAGTTCCACACTATTGATCCAATGGTCGAGTCTAGTTTCATTTTCACCTTCAGCTCATGGTCTTGGTATGGAACCCAATCTCATTTCACTTCATGACATTTCTTTTTGATGCTCCGGGATGAGCATGGTTTAAGTATAGGGGGATGATGAATCTCGAATTCATCACTCTAAATCTCATTTATTAAGCTCAAATCCCTCAAAATCAACAGCATTTCTGCATCTACTATGCATAATTAGCATTCGTGCATTTTTTCATAATAATTGCATTTTAGCACTAATTTATGCAAAAAAAAGAAGCCAAAAATCCAAGCCAAAATTGACCTCTAAATACCCTATCTTCCCCGATTTTTAACTCATTCATGCTAACTCCAAATAACCCAAAACGACCTCCACAGTGTACATATCACTAACAAAAATAAATGAAAAATATAAAAAAATAACTAACCCAAATAAGTGGACCAAAAACCCAAACTCTAGTTTCAATATTTCCGGACTAAAAACCTCATATCTTCCTCATCCAGTGTATGTTTTAACCCTACTCACTTTTGAACTAATGTACATTCAATTACCTTCAAAACAAGACCAAGTTCAAGTGATTCGAAGCTCATATGTGAAAGTTGGGTTGTGGGCCTCTTTTGTACATTTTGTATTTTAGCGGTTTTTGACCTGGTATTTTATGTACATATTTTATCAATTAATAAAAATCAAAACAATTATATTAGTGTGTAATTATTTTTCTTTGATTTTACCATATTTTTTCCGTATTTTTATCTAGTTTAAAAATGACATAAAAATGACAAAACCCAAAAGAATCAAATGTATTCTATGTACATGGGATACCCCAAAAATATCACTTTGTGCATTTGATCGATTTTGCTTTTGATGTCTTCTTAAAATTACAATCTCATCGAGACGAGCAATTTTCATGTAGAAATTTTTTTGATACGAGATCATTTGCTATTTCTTTTGGATTATATAAAGTATTTAAATTTGGATTTTTGTGGTCCTGACACGTGGCCGCTCCTGGAGCCGCCACGTGTGAGCCAATTTTGGCTTCATTTTTAATCCATTTTTATAAAAAAAATTAAAGCGTTGCACGTACGTCGCACGTGCCTCCCAGGCACGTGCTCCGCACGTGCCCTCCCTTTGTCTATAACGCCCGCCACGTGTCTATATAGGGGTCGTCCGATCTCGGCCAATCGAACGGCACCTGTGCTTCTTCCTCATCAGCTCCTCCCTTCATCTTTTGCCATCGCGGCCGCCTTCAAATCCCGACGATGTCGCCGTCACCTCCAAAATCTCCGCGATCTCCATCACTCCCCATCAAATCCCTTCGATTTCGTCACACGATCCCTCGAATCAGATCGTCGAACCTCGTCCCAGATCCTCACGAATCTCGCCATCACCGGACCCCTCGCCTATTTAAAACTTATCGCCGCCCCTCCTCAAGGTATCCATCGCTTACACAGGAGGTCGAGGGGCCAGGGTGACAGACCGCGCCTCCCCCTTCCACGGTAAGGTCCGAGCCTCATCAGCTCGTAGCAGCGCCCCCCTCGCCGTCGTTGCTCAGCTCCGGCCATTCCCAACGCCGTCGAGCCAACTATCAACATCAACGATCACCTTCGACTCCAACCACCGCCAACGTTCTTCATCGACTCTGCCTTCCACCACGCAAACGACGACGCTCCTCCACCGACCTCCAGGTCATCGTCTTCAACGCCATCTTCTGTAATCTTCAGGAGGATCGCCACCTTCCTCCAGTATCTCCTCCGTCCGGCCCTCCTCCGCCTTAGCCGGGCACCTCCGTCAAGAACGCCCCCTTCCGCCGCTATCGCCCCCGGTCCCCAGGGCTGAGACCCCCGACACGTGTCGCGTACGTGGGGGCGGGGGACGTCAGCACCTACATTAACCCCCGGGTCACGTGCCCTGCACGTGACCGCAGGGTAAATTGCAACATGGCCATCAAAGATTATTTTAATTGCGTTTAAGCCCTGCCGATCAGAGGGCATGTGCTGTGCACCTGTCCCTATGGCAAATTTGCAAAGACACCCTCCTGTTTACTGGTAATTAAAATTAGGTCCCCCCACTGCTTTTATTTTCATATTTATTATATTTATTGTAATTGCACTTTCACCCCTGTGTTCCCTTATTATTCTAGACTCGTACATTGCATATTTTATTTATCCAAAAATAGCATGATGTTTGTCATTTGATTCTCTACATTTTGACATACTGTGGACATTTTTGCAATCAATGGTTAATTAATAATTAATTAATTAACCGAAAATTACATATTTTGCCCAGTTTGTACTCTGAAATTTGTATTTGATTAACCATTGCTCTAAAAATTTTCGAAAAATCACATATTGTAGAGTTAATTGTGCTTGACATTGTGCCCAAAAATATTTGCATTTGCATGCATAGTTTACCCTGTAAAAATCATTTTTGCATATTTCAATGCTTGATTTTTAATAGGTATTGAAACTAATATTTTCAAGGTTTAAGATTTTTTTGATATCAATCACCTAGTGATAGATCTTAGATAATTTTGTTCCTTGAAAATAATTAGGTTTAATATTTATTATAATTAAATATTGAAATTTATTTTGTTTTCATTTAAAAATTCATAAAAAAATTCGTATTGCATCTAAACACTCCAAAAATTTTACAATGCATTCATTTCATCATATTTTGCATCGTGGAAAATTTTCATATTTTTCGGACATTGTTTGATTTACTTTTACATTTTAGTCCCTAAAATAGGTCAAAATTGCATTTTGCATCCTTTATTGCATTAAAAAATCCAAAAAAAAGACCGCCTCGAAAACCGCGCACGAATCTTGATAGACATAATTCTAGGTTGTTCCTTTGACTCCTTGTGATCGACCTTGGAACTTGTCCAAGTAAAATAAACATAAAACAACCCGAATAAAAATTGAATAGATAATTGTGGTTTTTCTCTTGACAGATTCTGATTGTCGCCTACAACGCACGAACGACAAAATCATATTTTTACGCAAGGTCATAAAAACATCTTCTTAACATGGTGATTTGGGATTCCTCAATATGTTATATAGTAAATAAGCAAGCTCGAGCATCGATGTTATACCATGTGAGCATGCGGCTGGATGACTTGGCTACACTGATCATGCATCCCAGGATAGGTAGCTACACTGGAGATTGTCCACTCTTTTCTTCACCTCCTCCTCTTGAGTTGGATGCCACTTGAACTTAGAAGGGAATACCCCCCTCCTAGAGGACGGAGTGCTGGTTGGGGAATCATTGGGTTGTCATTCTGGAGAAGTCGGTTCCTTTGTCATTTCAGTTGGGGAGAGCCACCATCACTTACACTATACAAGTCAGCTTCATAGTCATAAGGGTTTGCGTATGATGTAGGCTAGTCCTGACCTGGCTATTGAGGTTGTTTGAACCGATTTCTGTGACTCTCAAAAGATGTTATAAATTTGGTTCCTGACCAGGTTCCACGCACATTCTCACATAAAGGTCTAACCTGAGATCCAAACTTTGATTTTGCAAAGATAAGTTTAATGATAGAAATCAATTCAATTTATTCATTATTTTTCTTTTCTTCTTTATTGTTTTTGTACTAATTGCATAAGTGTTCGCTAGGGACTAGCAAAGGCAAGTATCGTGGCGTGATGAATCCCCATTTCATCACCTTTATTCTATCATTTTAGCCTTAAAAATCCAATGCATGTAAATAGCATTAATTTGTACAAAATAGCATTCACTATTTATTGCATTTAGTGTGTAAATAATATGGTTTTTAATGCCAAAATTACATAATAAAGAGAATAAAAGAAAAATAATAAAGTATCTAATATAATTTATGACCCTAAACCTCGAAACCAAGTCAAGAATTGAGTCGGTTGACAAGGAATAAGGTAGGGGAGATAATGGCCAATAATACATAAAAAAATGCCATTTATTTATTTATTATTTATTCATTTTAGACACTTATTTTATTATTTATTATTTATTCATCATATAAAGAAACTTTTTACATGAATGTTGTAGATAATAATGTAAATAAAAAATAAAAAAATTAGTTTGTACAAAAATAATGCACTGTGTCCATTTTATACACAAAATAAAATGCCAAAAACCCAACTTCACAAACACTTATCTTTCAAATAAAAATCTAAAACATATCAAAATTACCTCTAATTGTATATAACTATTCACAAGACTGTTTCAAGAATGTGGTTTCATATTTTTTTGGAGTTATTGTGTGAAAGTTAGATTTTGGTCCCTCGGTGTATTGTAGACCCGATTAAAACATTCATTTTTTTCACCCTTCATTATTTTTGCAGATTCATATTTTTGTGGTTTTGTAAATATCATTTATAACGTATGTGCATATTGAAACTAAAATAAAACCCAAAAAATGTAAAATAAAATAAGTATATATTAACATACATGCAAACTACATGTAATTATACCTATATATAAATAAAAGGGAATCATATTTTTTCATTATTTATTTTTTTATATTTTTATAAGATTGTAAATATTAATAATATTTTATTAAAATGTAAGACAAAAATAAAAAAAATAAAATACATTGAAATTAATGTATATAAAACATAGACGAAATACCTATCAATATACCTACATAATATACACATCTGTTTATTTAAGTGTACAAATAACATCATAAAAATAAAATAAAAATATATTTCTACACCAAAAATATGTTAAAAATATATATAATAAAATAATAATATATACAAAATAAAATTAAAATAGCCAAAATATTGGTAAATATGCCTATAAATACACCATTAAAAATTAACTATTAATAAAAAATCAAAAAAATTAATAAAAATCAAAATAAAATAATACATGAAATAATAAATATTTTTTATTTTACATTCAAAAATTAATAAAATCTTCTATTATTTTTAATTATTTATTCTTTAGTAAAACTAGTTGTTTTGTCGTTTAGCGAGCTGATGTGGCCCAATCACGACGCTCGGACTGTTATCTTCCAGTCAACTATCCCTCCAACCTTCTGGTGTGACACGACTTGTCGAATCCCCTCTTTTCCTCCTTTTTTCCTGGCTAATCCATCCTTCAATCGACATCGCTTCTGTCACAAGAATTGGTCCTTAGTCAATCACGATCCACGTCAACCCCTATAATCCATTGTACATATCATTGATTCGTTGATTTCGTCCAGTCTAATAAGGGTGCCATCTTGTCTATAAATAAAAGTCCTCCACCTCCATTGCTAGTTTGGCCACTAACTAGAGTCTAGGAGTCATGTTCTTTCATCTAGGGAATTTCCTTGTGACAGGAGGAGCTTCTCTGCGGTTGGAATTAGCTTCGGGAGGACGGAGGTGCGCCTACGGCTGCACTCGCCGGCAACCCTGTTCCCTGAACTCCCTCAGGTACAAGAGCTGCACATTTACTTTATTTAGTTAGTTTTCAATTCTAGAATTTCAAATATGCATTTAGATTAACGTTTAGACTTTAGGTTTAGCTTAGTTAGACCTAATCAAATTTTGTCGGAGCTATTAGCCTCCGGCGAACGTGTTCGCTGAGTTCTGATGTTCCCCCAATCACGCCTTCACCCTAATCACTTTCCCCTTCGCTTCTACTCCATTCCACGCATCTCATTTCACCTCACTCCTTGGATCGAGCTCCAGGTGCTCCAACTCCTCCACCTCGTCGGAGCATCTCCTCCTACACCACCTGTCACCCCATTCCACTCAATAAGATGCTCAACACCCTTGGTTTTTGTTGCTTTCTCTTCTTGCAGGTCCTGGTACACCAAGGGACCCCTTGGGGGTCGATTTAGCAGAAGGCGAGGTTCCTGGAGCCCTCTTTTTCCCTGAGCTTTCTAGGTCTCTACACAACTTCATGGACCTCCTTGCGACCACCATCAGTTGTGGACATCTCCCTCAGATGTGTAGATCCTGACGCCACTACAGAATAACGCGAGTGGAGGAAGTAATGAACGAAGCTCGGGAAAGACGAGTTCTTCCATGTTCTTCGTATGAAGCAGCTGCCGTCGGATGAAGAAGGCACCCCCAGATTTAATCGTAGCCATCCGTCCTCTCCACATTTCGGCCTTTGATGAAGAACCCAGATCTAATCCAGAGCACTCATCATAGAAGGGGTATCAGCTCACCAGAATGTGCCACGTATCTAAGTGAGGGGAGGAGGGCCATCCGATTGCGTGCCTTTAATGGGGTAATTTACACATTTCACCCCGTAATTTTTGTATTTATTATATGGTCCTGTAAATAAAATTTAACGTGTAAAATAAAATGGAAATTTTGCAAATAGCCCCTGTATTTCTTCTAATTACATTTGGGTCCATTCTACGTCACCTCACATGCCGCCCCACGTGAGGTTGCAAAATTGCGTGAAAGCCCCTAGCATTTTAGTAATTATAAAATATTTATTAAAATTAAATAAAGGTTGTTTTATGTTGGAAGATTTGCATCTGAGCCACTGGAGTTTATTTTTCTTGCAAAAATGCCCTTGCTAGGACATGTATTTCATTGCTTATTATTTATTTATTAAATCTACTTTGCTCCTAACAATACACAAAAATAGGATTAAATTCTTCATGTCATGTACTTTCATCATGTCATTTTTATCCACATTTTTTTTGCATTTTATCCATTTATTAAAAATGAAATGGATCCTTTTTATTCCCTATCGAGATTATAAAATACCAAAAAATATAAAAATGTCTCTAAAAAGTCCAAAAATATATAATATATTTAGCCTTCTTTATTTACAGACCAAACATCACTAAAAATGGAAAAAACAAAAGGCCTAAGAATCGAAAAAACCCAAAATCTTTCATAAAATCTAAAAAATTATTTAAAAATCCAAAAATATGTTTTTCTATTCTATAATTTTCTTTATATAAATATTTATTTATTAAAATTTATTTGGGTAATTTTGTAACTTACTTGATATTTTTAAAATTCAAATCAATTTCGAATTATTTATTTAATCCCTTATTTGAGGTATTTTTACTTTAAAAATACATAAAAATTAGAAAAATTTGTAGAAAAATAACTAAAATTAGCAAATACAAAAAGCAAAAAATATTGTATTTTATATTTTAACTATATTCACGTATTTATATATAGTATCTATATATACCTTATATTGTATATATACAAATATATGTATAAATACATATATATTTGTGTATATCTTATTTACTTAAATGAAAAGGAAATATAAAAATTGGAAAAATATAAAAAGAAAATATAAAAACAAAAACTAAAAACCAAATATAAAAATACAAAACAAAAATATAAAATTTAAAATTTAAAACTCATAAGAATAATAACATGGACAAGAGATAAAAGATGAATTTTTTTAGCATTGTATTTTGCCTCCTATTGTTTGCTCCCTGTGTTCGACCTCTACACATACTTACAGCTATACACATTTTGTTGTAGAGTTATAATAAATTTTAACTCCACCTTTTTGATATTTAGTTGCTTTATTTATATTGTGGATTAATTGTTGATCGAATCCAGGATTTTTGTCGGTCACCTCGACGGTGATGCTCCCACCTTGTGTAGAAGACATGACCGATGATCATTCCTGGGTTTATCAAATGGCGTCCTTGTTGCAGAGCAACACCGCATAGTTATAGATTATAGGGTAAGTACAGCACGACGGAGGTGGAGGTGATCAAGGCGACGAAGATCGCCAACATGCATTTCTTCATAAGCGTGCTCCCCGACGGCTATCGGACCAGGGTCAGGGAGAGGGGGGTCCAGCTCTTGGGTGGGCGAAAGCAGCGTGTCGCAATCACTCGAGCCGTGATCAAGAACCCCATGATACTCCTCCTCCACGAGGCCACGAGCACGCGTGGTTCAGCAGGCATTGGAGTGGATCACGCAGCCCCAGACGATGAGCATCGAGGCACACCGTCTCTCGACGATCCAGAACGTCGACGTGATATTGGTGTTGATGGACGACAAGATAAATGAGGTAGGCAGCCACGCGAGCGTCGAGAACAAGCGTGGCGCATACCGGAAGCTGATCAACCTCTAGCAATAGTACCAGCAGTAGCAGCAATAATGACTTCATGGTTTATTGTTTAAGATTTACTTTAGAAGGAAAAAAATAGAAATACTTGATAACAAAAATAATTGATTTTTTGTGGTATTGTTTTGTATAATTACTGGATAATTGGTTGTAAATTAGGATGATTTGTAATTTGTTACGAGATGATCCGTTTTTCTCTTAAAAAATCGAGGTTCTTTCTATTAGGTGCCTCCCAAGCTCGAGCTCGATGGGCTTGACTTGGATTTCTGGCTCTATCTGATCGGGCTTGACCCATTTATTATCAAAAGCCCAAGCTCTCCCACCAAGTCGATGACAGGAGAATGTACTGGAAGTTAGAGAGACTGGAATACCCTGAATGCTTCATGCACCGTGCTTTCCAAGTAAACCATCAAACAAATGACTTTTGATCGTACTATGTCTTATCCACATGTTTCACCTGAATGACTTTTGATCTTCAAACAAATGACTTTTGTAAATCCTTCTATGTCTTACCCACATGTTTCACCAGAATAGTTAGTCTTATAAAATAGTGGATGACAAAACTCTGATAGATTCTTGACTTTGGCTCCACCCCCGCCTACCCAACTTCAACCTCCGCCTGTGCCTACCCCAACCGCACCCGACTTCAACCTCTGCATGTGCCTGCCCCCGACCTGCGCCTGCACCTCTGACCTCTGCCAGCGCGCTCCCTGTCAGTTCGCCTACCCCCAACCTGCGCCTGCACCTCTGACCTCCGCTAGTGTGCGCTCCCTGTTAGTGTGGGCCCACCTGTATGTACGTTCCCTTGCAGCCGTATGCCAACCTGTGCCTCCTCCGGGTTGACACCGCCTGCATACCTTCACTTGTGACCAACACGTCAGAAAGTTCATACGCCAACCTTTTGGTGTGCCTATCAGGTGTTTGGGTTTTTGCCTCACTCATTTTTATGCTTGGAGAGGAATAACTATGTCTGATCTAGAAGGAGAGCTTCCTAAAGAAGTACTTCAGGCATCCAGCCATCCGCTACCTCCTTTATGGCCTCCTGCAAGTTCATCTAAGGGGTTCTATTGTGTATATTCCAGGACTTCCATTATTGTCCAGATGGAAGAGAGGGAAACAAAGGATTTACACGTTTGATCTATCATCTCAAGAGAGTGCATCTCTCTACTGAAGAGTGTTGTATTCTGTTGAAGGGATCTCTTCAAAAAGATTGTGACTTATTTCTTGTTGGGGATGAGATCTTGCGGGTACTTGATCATCATCAAGTAATCCTAGGTATATAAAATTGTACACAAGGGGAAAATCGAGTATTAGAATGTACAGAGTCTACCTCCCCTATATTTAAGGTAAAATATCCCTAAGTATAGGCAGCAAAACAGAGGTAAAAAGAATTAAAAGAATAATCGAAAAAATGACACCCCCGCAATACTTAGGGTAAATTATACCTTAAGTATAGCATAATCATGAGATGGAGATGGGGTGTTAGACAAAAGAATGTACGATATGGACAATTGGATCTATACAGTTGCAGGTTGAAGTGATAATCAGGTATGAGATGCAAATGATGTGAGCTAAAAACCATATCTCATGCCAAATGAATAGGGGCAATATCGACGATCAGCGGGAAGTGTATGAAATACAAGCAATGACATGTCATCATGATGATGGTATTGCTCAGATCACTAAGGAATCTGGAGAGAATGAAATTCATCTTGTTGGCATCATCAAGCCTCTCAAGATGATGCTTGAGATATCTGCTGCTAGGGAGGGATCGATCCTTGATGGTGGGCTTCTTGATCGGATCTTTAAAGTACCTATCTTGACATCGAAGAGCATCCTTCTTAGTTTCTGACTTGCTTTCTCTCAAGCATTAAAGACATCTCTTTATAAAGTGATCGCTAAGCCAAGTTTCATTTCTGCTTGGGTTATGTTGTTGCTTCTTTCACGTTGTACTTTGCATATGTTTCGTACTAAAAAACAGACGTGGTTGTAGGTCTGGCAACAGGAAGTCAAGACAACAACGTCTTATCCTCGACTCACTCTCTACTTGAGGAGAAACCGGTGCTATTGCTAAGCTTGTGGATCAGGTATTAAACGCTCATGTGCTTGTAGGTTTGGACTATGAAAGTGGTTGCTCTAAGGGGGGAGAAAAGAATATAAATACCAACACCATACAATGCCTTCGTAAGGTTTCCGATAGCCATTTTACAACGACGGTTGAAGTTTTGTCCTCATCTAGTGTAGCACTTTTCAGTGGAAATACCTTTAGGGATTTAGGAGGCAAAACACCCTCGCAATCCACGTTTGACCTCGCCAGAGTTTTCTCTTTCTTAAGCTCCCCTTGTTGCGGAAGTTGATGCCATTCTTGGGTGTATCAAGTGTTTCCCTAAAGGGACCTCCTACGATAGAGACGATTTGAGGGTCCAACACCTCCTAGATGCTATGTGTGGAGAAGGGTCTGTCGTGCTCATGGATCTTTTACATGCCATCACCCGTGTGGCTACATTATGATTAGGAGGGAGGTGTCCCTTATCATTGTCAGAATTTATAGCATCTGCACCGCTTACACCATTTCTTAAGCCAGACAAAAGCATTCGTCCTATTTCAGTTGGTACTATTTGGAGGCGGCTAGTATCTAAAATTGCTATGGCGGGAGTTAGTAAAGACATGGCCAAATACCTCAATAACTTTCGGTTCGGAGTGCAGTTCTCTGGAGGAGCTGAGGCTATTTTGCACAGTGTCAACAAAGTGTTGAATGCTCATCATAATGATGGTTCTCTTTTCATGCTTACAGTGGATTTTTTGAATGCCTTCAATATGGTGGATAGATCTTCCTTATTACATCATGTGAGAGCAAGATGTCCATTTATCTCTATGTGGGTGGAGTTCTTGCATGGACAAGCAGCAAGGTCGTATCTTGGAGATAAATATATCTGATCTTCCACTGGAGTGCAACAAGGGGATCCTTTAGGGTCGCTTCTCTTTCTCTCGTACTACCCCCACTCATTGATGAATCTACGTTTCATCATCTTTATTCTATCATTTTGTCTTTTAAAACCCTAGTAAATGCTTGTAAATAACGTTAATTTAGGCATTTTAGCATTCATGCATCAATGTGTAAATAGTGTATAAAATACGGTTTTTAAAACTAAAATTATAGAATAAAGAAAAGAAAAGAAAAAGAATAAAATATTGCAAATGTTTTACGACCCTAAAATCTGAGACCTAAGCATCTTGATGACTAGGTCGACAAGGAATAAAGTAGGGGGAGATAAGGACCAAAAACCAATAAAAAAAACCTTTTATTTTATTCATTCTTTATTCATTTTGAGACCTATTTTTAGTTCCACTTTTTATACTTCAAATAAAGAAACTTTATACCTGCAAGTTGTAGATAATTAAATAGAGAAATATACAAAATTGATTTCACTCGAAAATAATGTAAAGACAAAAAGTTATGACCTAAATAAAATTCCAGAATCCTAGACCTGTATCTCTCAAATAAAAACTCGAAACGTATCAAAATCACCTTTAATTGTTTATAACTTTAATAAGCTATTTCATGAAGGTGGTTTCATATTTTTTGGAGTTACGATTTGAAAGTTGAGTTTTGGACCCCACTTGTATACTTATACCAATTAAAGTATTCATTTTATTTACTATTCAATATTTTTATACTTTTATATTTTTATAATTTTGTAAATATTATTTATAATATATATGTATATTAAAACATGAAAAAAACACAAAGAAAAAATAAAAATAAAATACTTGTATTCAATACCTAGATGAAATACCTATAACTATACCTGTATAAATAATACATTTATTTATTTGTATAAAATACATCAGAAAAATAAAATAAAAATATATTGAAGTTTATAAAAATATATAAATATATAAAATAATAAACGAAATTAATAAAATTAATTATAGAAAATAAAAATAAAATATTAAAATATATAGAAGAATATACCTATATAGACCATAAAAGACAACTTGTAATTTTATACCTCTAAAAAATAAATAAAAATCATCATAAAATACTTTATAAAATAATAAACATTTTTATTTTATAACCTAAAATTAATAAAGTCAGTTATTATTTTTTACTGATTTTTGAAATATTTTTCAGGCGATTTTTCCTGGTTGGTCCACGTGGACCAACCAGGGCGCAGTGCCAATTGACCTCGGTCAACTGCACTGCCACCCCCTGCACCCCGTCAGAATGTGTTTTTGCCCCCATTTCTCGGAATTTTGGGGATCGCATCGTTCACAATTTCACCTCGGGCCCTTCTTGACTTTTTCTCCCCATATATCCACCATACATGCCCATATTTTGTATCAAGGATTTGATCGTTGATTCGTTGGTTACACCTCGATCTTCATGCCGTCTCGTCCACTTTCTGACCAGCCTCTGCCACTCCTATCAGAGCCTTGTTTTTGTCCATTTTCGTGGATTTTTCGAGGTCGAATCGTTCATCATCTCGTGTTGATTCCTTCACGACATTTGATCCTCACCCATTACTCTTACACGCACAAGCATTGCTTCGGGGATTTGATCTACGATGCGCTCAATATTCTTCGATCTTTGAGCCCCATCAACCATCTGCACAAAAAACCTCCCCTCTTCCAAATTCGAATTTTGAACCCATTTTGACCGAGCTTGGACCCTTCTTTGGCGGAGGAGCAACTCCTACATCTCCCCCATTTTCACAGAAGAACTGCACATTCTCGTCATTTTGTTTGCACCTAATGAACATGTCGAGACCCCGTTCTCGAGCCCTTTGATCTCGTAGGTATTGAGTAGGCCACGCGCAGCCACCTAGAGGGTATTTCGAGCTCGTCGAAGGTGGACAACGCTGCCACCCGCGCATCTGGTGATGAACGTCAAATTCGCCTCTATAATAATGTGGAATTATGTCGTAGTACAGGAGGCGAATTTGGTCAAGCAAAAATCACAGACTTTGAATGCTGTGGAATATTTATACTCGGCAAGTCTACCAAGGTCGAACACAGGGACACGACTGCCTAATCAGAGTATTGAATTTGGATTCATGAAGCTCAATGTGCTTTAATATCAATTTCAGGTCCACATGCAATTTATGCGGCAATGCAAGTGATGCTATGTTGTATGCATTTTTTATTTTGTTTTTATGCAAGTTAAAATGATGTATGGGCAAATAATGCAAGAGAATATGCATGATGAATAGAATGTCAGAATTATACCCTAAAATGCGAGCAACACAATATAAAATGAAATTAGAGTCAATTTGAACACATCATTAAAAATCGGTCATCAAATCAAGCAAGACAAGTAGAGCATGGTCCCATTTTTCACATAAAACATCACTTAAAATAAAACAATGTCAAATGAAACAAGTAAGCATGGTAAAATGTAGAGGACAAAACAAGGATCAAAACGACACTAAAATCATGCACTTTGGACCTACGATGCTCAAGTTATGCTAAAAACAGTGCAAGGGCATAATTGTAATAAAAATGCAATAAATTAACGGGATAAATATTGCATTTAGGTCCTTGGAGGGACCTAAATGCAAATAAAGAAAACCGCCTGGGGTCCTTTGCAATTTTCCCATTGCGCGCAGGGACCTTTTTGCAATTCTTCAAAACCTGGAGGGCCTCCCTGTAAAATACCCAGGCACGCACGTGAGGCACGTGCCTGGGGACCAAAAATGAAAATATAAGTTCTTTCGGGGTCGTTCTTGCAAATTACCCAGGCCCTACGTGCGTTGCACGTGAGGGCCCAGGCTCGGGAGCAGGCCTCAGCTTCGGGCCACGTGGACGCAACAGGAGGCTCAGGGCGAGGCTCGGTGGGACCCGAGCCTGTAGCTTCGTTTGGAGGTCTGGACCGCCACGTGTCAGGATCTGAACTGTCCAATCCAGATGATCGGACGGTATCTGTTCTTCGTTCTCCGTCGCAGGCCACCGGAGAAGGCTGGGCTCAGGTGGCCTGCCCTTGGCTCCGCCGCGCCATATGAGGCCCACTGATCATCGAGGAAACATGATGGGCGGCTGGCGAAGCTCTGTGAAGCGCCGCGAGCCTCCGAGGTGGATCAGAGGGGGAGATCGAGGGAGCCTCGCCGACGGAGAGTAGCTTGAAGGAGCTCCGACGCTTTATCCGTCCATTGAAGGTTCCTGCATTGGTTAATATAGCCGAAGCGTGGTGCGTGGTTGTGCGAGGTGAGTGAGGTGATCGGAAGGCCGTGGAGGCGACGGGAATGGTGGACGAAGGCTTCTTCGTCGTCGGAGCGGGAGAAGAAGGGGAACGAAGTGGGGGAGGTCCTGGAGAAGGGGAAGAGGGACGGCGAGGTTGCCGATGGTCGGGCGGAAATTGAGAAGTGGTCAAATGGAGGTGAGGATGTTTGCAGGCGGAGGGATAAATAGGCCGAAATGCAAGAAAAAGAGAAAGAGGGAGGACCTCGGTGGAGAGGGGAATCCTGGCAGAGGAGGTGGTCTAGGTTGAGCACCGGGGGGCTCGGGTCATGGCTCGACCTGGACGACCGGTCTAGGGAGCTTAGCTACCACCGGAGAGGTGGAGCTTTCATGGCGGAGCAGCCATGGATCTCACCGGGGCTTCGGTCGTTATCACCCCCTTGCAAGGGCCTCTCCGCTGTCACCGGAGGGCCAAGGGCTGGGCCGAAGCCCCAAAGTGGTGGATGAGGGCTGATGGAGGCGGAGGGCGACTATTTAAAGGCGGAGGTGGAGGCGTGCATGTGGTGATGGGGACGGTTTCGAAGGAGGTTATCAGGGTGATGGAGTAATGGCGAGGCGAATTGAAGTAGGTGCGAGGAAGATGGGGGATAGGGCTACGTGGGGCGGCTGTTAGGTGGTGTCGGAGTGGCTGGAGCGCTGGACAAAAAAGGAAGGGGGATGGGTCGGCGAGGATGAAACGGCTGGGGGAGAGGTGGGGTTACGGAGGTTGAAGATGGTGGAGGACCGTTGGATCTAATGATCCAATGGCTGGGAGTAGAGCGCGCACGGAGGGTCATGATCAGATCATAGGATCTGATCGATGGGTGGCGTTGAGGCGGTGATGAGTGGTTCAGATGAAGAGCCGGGTTCATCCAAGGGCAAGGGCGCAGGGGGTGACGTGGATTATTGTGGAACGTTGGATGATGGATATGATCGAACGGCCGAGGTCGAAAAGAGACGTGGCGCATTGAGAGGCGAAGGATGGAGGCTGATCCAACGGTTGTCGTCGAGGCGCTAAAGAGAGGTCCAGATCAGATCAGGTGGCTTGATCCGACGGCCGAAGATAAAGCTGGTGATGGATGGTGGTGATGAGGACGAGCTGAGATGATCCAGCGGCCCAGATGGGTGCCGGTTGGCGCGAGGAGAAGCGGGCCACGTGGGCGGCCCTGAGGGCGCCACGTGGTCCAATCAGAATAATTCAAAATAAAAAACAAAGAAAATTCGAAAAGAAATAGTTAGGGGACGAATTTGGAAAAAAGTCAAAACATGAAAGTTTCTCGTCTCGATGAGATCTACAACTTTCATGTTGGTCAAAAAGCCAAGAGGGGTAATCTGTATAAAAAGTATTTTTGGGGGTATTTTTAAGGGGATAAAAATACCTATTTTGTGGTTTTGAGTTGTTTTATTATTTTTTAGTCTTTTTAATGGTCATTGATTTACATACAATTATCCTATCTAATTTTTAGGGGTTTTTGAATATAAAATAATTACAAGAAAAATATGGGAAATTAAATACAGTAAATTAATGGTGAATTTATTCACAATGTAGTACAAGATAAAAACAAAGAATTATATGTGATTTTTATTGGATTTCCTAAGCCAGGGGTTTAATATGTGACGTTTAGCATGATGAATTCGAGATTCATCATACCCCTATACTTAAACCATGCTCGTCCTCGAGCATCTAAAGAATGGAGGAGTAGGATTAACTCCTGATAGTGCGCGTGAAATTTTCAAGGCTTGCTCTTTCAAAGACTCTTGACCTAGGTGATAATAAATTCCAGGTGTATCCAAGCCTTAGTCAGAAGGAATCCAACTTCTCTGATTATCAGACTCTCTTTTTGTACATATAAAATAAGGATATGATATTTAGTGTCTGCATTTCATGAGAGCCGAGTCGATGCATCACTCAAAGTTCGAGTCCCAAAGATCCTCCTCTAGACCTAATCCTCAATACTTGGGAATAAGTCTGTTCTTGCTTCAGTCAACCGTCTCTATAGTTTGTCGGACTTGAAAGTGTAGATGGATGGCCAGATGATGGAGGTAACGGGATTGTGTCTATTTTTCTCACCCTCACATTGGGACAAGGGGCCTCTCGAGGGTTCGACACCCAGACTTGTAGCATTTACGATGCAGTGCCCTTTTTCGGTGCCAGCCCGACTCCTGGTCCTAATTAGCGCTTGGTCCAAGTGGACACTTTGAAAATGTTTGGGAGCGCTCGCCATTGGTGGAAGCTCAATTAAAATTTGACTTTGGATTTAGAGCTTTTCTTTGACATTTCATTTTTGTTGGCTAGCTCCACTGCTTTTACCAAAAGATTGGCGCACGCTGATCAAGAAATTCCTTTAAGTTTCATCACACCCTGGCACTTTTAGGTAAATATCAAAGAGATAGCATATGAATCTTGTTCACATACTGGCTAGGGTTTTGCTGACACTCAGGTTTTCTGAAGCCTTCATTAACTTTATCCCATCCTCGAATATCACAAGATCGGATCTAAACTCAAATCATTGGTCCTAGTTCCTCAGGTGATATCTCAACTCAGCTCATCAATCATGCAGTTGTGGAAGTGACTGTGCTGATCATATTTTCTTGAAGGTAGAGATGAAGAGTGCAATATAGCACTCAAATCTTTCAAAACAGGGAAGTGTGGATATTTAAGTCATGAAAACCCTAATGACTATGGCATGTTAACTCAGACTCTCAAGATCACAGAAATCCAGTGTCCTCAAAATCCTCAAGCCTTGAGTGAATGTGAATGTGTCAGGAATACACCAACTCCTTAGGTTAGTGAATTTTTGTGTGATTTTTATCTTTTGCAAATTTTTATGGGTTTTAATTTTTTTAATCAGGAATATTTACAAAAATTAATCCCTCAATTTTAATTTTTTACAGGTTTTTACTCATTTCCCAAGGTTACCAAAAACCTAGCCCGAAAAATAAAATTTTAAAAGGTTTTAAAAATGCGAGCAAAGGCTAAAGTAATATACAATAATATACGGTATACCCCCCTATACTTAAAATTTGCTATGTCCTCATAGCACAAGTGCCATGAAGACAAGGCTCGGTTCAAATATAGGGTGATATAGCGGAACTGAGGAGGCGGATCCCCCTATACTTAGGCCAAAATTGGCTTAAGTACAAGAAGACGGGACGATGGATGGATGAGCAGGCAGATCCCCCCTATACTTAGGCTACAAATAGTCGAAGTAAGGTCTGTGTTAGGGGGAGGGGGTCTATGATACAGGGGTGAGGAGGAGGGGGCTCGTGAAATATAGATACACACGGAGAGAAAGGGATGGAGATAGAGATAGAGAGAGGGAGAGAGAGAGTGAAATACACAGGGGGAAGGGGTAAGGGTGAGGTGAGTGTTATGTGCAGGTGTGTGTGGGGGGGATTTTTCTTTTGTACAACATGCAAAACTGGAAGTAAATATGCAGATGCAAGATATTTTTTGTTTACAATATGCAATGCAAGCTGACTGATAAAAAGACTCCAATTTTTCTTCACAGATTCCTTTGCGGCCTCTTCAGCGGAAGCTCCCGACTTCACGCCTCCATGAGGATCAAGCTCCCCGATCATCATGGGCCCTGCCACAAAAGAAAAACATTAGAATACTCAGAGAAATTAAATCAGCAAATATTATGCAAAGAAATGATGCATGAAATGAGGACCTAAGAAAATTTGAAATTAATAAAAAAATCAAAATCCAGAAATTAAGCTAAGTCGTATCCCCGGCAACGGCGCAATTTGATGAACGCCAAATTCGCCTCTATAATAATGTGGAATTATTTCGTAGTACAGGAGGCGAATTTGGTCCAGCAAAAACCACAGACTTTGAATGTTGTGGAATATTTATACTCGGCAAGTCTACCAAGGTCGAACACAGGGACACGGCTTCCTAATCAGAGTATTGAATTTTGATTCATGAAGCTCAATGTGCTTTAATCTCAATTTCAGGTCCACATGCAATTTATGCGGCAATGCAAAGTGATGCTCTGCTGTATGCATTTTTTATTTTGTTTTTATGCAAGTTAAAATGATGTATGGGCAAATAATGCAAGAGAATATGCATGATGAATAGAATGTCAGAGTTATACCCTAAAATGCGAGAAACGCAATATAAAATGAAATTAGAGTCAATTTGAACACATCATTAAAAATCGGTCATCAAATCAAGCAAGACAAGTAGAGCATGGTCCCATTTTTCACATAAAACATCACTTAAATTAAAACAGTGTCAAATGAAACAAGTAAGCATGCTCAAAATGTAGAGGACAAAATAAGGATCAAAACGACACTAAAATCATGCAATTTGGACCTACGATGCTCAAGTTATGCTAAAAACAGTGCAAGGGCATAATTGTAATAAAAATGCAATAAATTAACGGGATAAATATTGCATTTAGGTCCTTGGAGGGACCTAAATGCAAATAAAGAAAACCGCATGGGTGATGAATCTCTGATTCATCACTTCAAAAGTCAAAAAATAGAGCCTTTTTCCCGAGTAAATAGAGGCATATTTCCCTTTTTAATGCATAAATAGCATTCATGCATACATACATAATACATACATTTTAGCAGTCCATTTGCATTTAAATAAGAAGCCAAAATCCCTTGTAAAATATCCACTTACTAAAATAACCTCTTCCTTATAATATGTATTCCTCAGTTAATAATATAGGGAAGAAAGCCAAAAATCCCCCTTGTGAATTAGTCAATAAAGCCCTAAAACCCTTGGACCATAAAATGCCCTCATACAACCTCCAAAATAGGTCTACTCACTTTCAGAATATTGTACATTAGAAAACCTTTAAATTGAGACTAATTTCATCCAATTTGGAGCTCGTATGAAGAAGTTGGGTTTTTGGGCCACTTTGTATACTACATATATGTATAATCTGTATTTTTGTATTTTTGTTTCATATTTGACCTCATCTTCGTCTTTAGTCAACATGAAACTTGTAGATCTCATCAAGATCTACAACTTTCATGTTTTGAGTTTTTCCAAATTCGGCTTCCTTCTCTTTCTAAACTCATTTTTTTCTCTCATCCATTCACAACTAGCCACGTGGCGCCCTTTGATTGCGCCACGCGGCCCACTCCCCTTGCCTCAGCCGCCCGCGCTCTCAGCCGTTGGATCTTCATCCAGATATAACGGTGGTGCCACCTCCACGTGTGCCCTTTATTCCCACCGTTAGATCTCTCCTGGGCCTCATCACAGCCATTCACATCCGCCTTATTCTCCTATCGCCATGTGGCACATCAGGCGCCATCCGATGGCGCCTCCCACCCTTCATCCTAACCGCCTCTTCCAGCTTCACAAACCACCGTTCGATCACTTCCCATCTCAGATCTGATCCGCCCATTCGCGCCTCTCCCACAGTTCGCCACGTGGCGCGTTTTGCACCTTCCGATCTCGCCCTCATCTCTTGATCCCTGTCGTTCTTTAGTGCCAGACCCTTAGCCTTTCGATCAGCGCCCTAATCTAATCCCATCCATTCGCCAGCGTCGCTTCCATATCACGCCACGTGGTACAATCGCACCCCTTGATCGCTACGCCTCTGATCAGATCCTACCCGCTCCTTAGCGCTTCGATCTGGGCCGTTGGATCACAAGATCCAACGGCCAGGGCTTCGTCTTCCACCTCCGACGCCCCCTCTCTCCCACGTTCTCAGCATTGTGCGAGGAGCTCGCCCTTTCTATTCTCGGCTCCACCTCAGCCACCCTCTCTGACCGCCAACACCGCCACGATGGAGCCCACTCTTCCCTCCTCCTCGCAAGCTCCCTCACTCACCACGATTTCCACTAGAGACGCTCCACAACTTCCACGAACTTCGCCTCTCCTCCATCCCTGCTGCCACCATTGCCCTATAATAGACCACCTCCGGTCATCTTCACGGCCATCCGCCCCTCGTGAGAGACGCCCCGAGCTCTGAGCTTCAACTTCGTGACAAGAATTGAGAGTTTTATTGAGCGAAGACGTCCGTCTTCTTCGGCGAGATCCTCGGCCTCCGCCGAGTCGCAGCCCTCCTCCACCGAGCCGCTGCTTGAGCTCAGGGAGCCACCGGCCCTTCGAGCGACGACCTGGAACTCCCGGAAGAGTTCCAATTCCCAGGTGACACCTCCATCTCTCTCTGATCTCTTCTTCATTTCTTCTTCGATTTTCTCGCATTTTATTTGCCTCTTCCGGTCATCTTCACGCCTCCATTCCATCCCGCCGAGCTTCGCATCGAAGCTCCCCTCCTCGCGATACCCTTCACGCATTCAGGCGCTTCACTTCGCACGCCACCAGCTCCAGCTCCGCCACTTGGCCGGAGCACCATCGTCGGAGCATCTTCCCTCCGCTCTAGGCCTCGCCACTCCACCTTCACCTCTCCACTTGCACGCACGAGCTTCGGCTATCCTTCTAACACTTTCAGGTACCTCCTCATTCACTGATCGGAAGTTCACCGGAGTTCCTTTGGAGCTTCGGCGCCACAGAGCTCTGCCGCCCTTCTTCAGCCCCTGAGACCACCAGCACCATCGCCGCACCTCCGTGCATCTTCTGGGACATCTCCGAACCGTCCAAGAGCTTCACCGACATCTGTAGGGACGGGCGGAGCAAAGGCCTCATCGCCGGAGCCCCGCCATCTTCTCCGCAGGCGGCGGAGGACCATTGAGGGAGAAGGTCTCGCTGCCGTTCGATCATCCTAATCGAACGGTTTAGAGTCAGCCACGTCGCCATCCGACCGTAGCTGCAGACAACCGTCGGATCCTTCCAGATCTAACGGAGCTTAGTCCGCCACGTCATCGACATCTGGAGCCGCACGGGTGCCGTTGGATCTATCCATATCTGACGGCCTCTGATCTCGCCACGCGTCCGCACCGACATCCTTTGGATCCATCTTGATCCAAGGGTCTTCAGCACGCCACGTCGACAAAGACCGAGCCTCATCCCCGACCCTAGGTTCGGACTACCCGAGGCTACGCCGAGCCTCACTCCAGACCTCTAAGAGCTCCCGAGCCAAGCCCCGAGCCTCCGAAGCTGCCCGAGCCTAGGCCGACCCACGTGAGGAGCACGTGCGGCCTGGGTATTTTCTACAGAGACCCTGGGGACTTTTCATCATTGCAGAAAGGTCCCTGCGAAGCAGCCCCCACGTGAGGAGCACGTGCCTTGTGGAGAAATTGCACTCGAGTGCCCATCATAATAGGTAATTGCACTTAAGTCCCTGTCATCATATTCACTTTATGTAATTTTATTTTCCTGTACTGCATTTACACCCTTGTGTTTGCAGGCATCCCTAGGTTGCATTTTACATCATTTTTAAATTCCAAAAATTGCATTTTGTTGAGAAACTTGTCCTCTGTCTATTGGGCCACGTGTCATGTCTTTGTAATTTCAGTGGAATTTTACATGAATTAATTGGTTGCTTTGTGGAATATTTTGCCCAGTGACACCTTTTAATTTTTAGTTAATTCTCTGTGATTCCAAAAATCCTCAAAAATTCACAGTAGCTTAAGGACAGTACTTTAAACGTGCCATAACAATTTCATGTCATTTGCACACATATCTAGGCCTAAATAAATTGTTGAGTGATTTTCTCATTTTTAATTTTAGTAAATTCATTTCCAAATGAAATTAAGATTTGACAATTTTCTTGGATTCCTTATCACTAGAGCTATCTAGGATAATTTTATCTCTTGAAGAAATTGTGATTTGTTATTTATTAAAAATTAATAGTGAAAATCACCTTGTCTGCATATTTAATTCACAGTAAATTCATTTAGTGTCCAAAAATTCCAAAGAAATTAGGGTACATCATTTTCATCATAATTAATCATCTGGCCAATTTTTAGAATTTTTGGACTTCATTTGATATCTTAATTGAATTAAATGTTATATTGGCCTGCGGGTTGCATGTGTCTGCATAGAAAATAGAAAAAGATTAAAAAAATATTCCTCGAAAATCTAACACTTGATCTTTGCTAAAATTTACCTAAGGAGATAGATGCCTCCCTGAGTTTGACCTTGGACTTCCACCAAGTAAAAAAATCACCGCTTGAAATTGACTCAAATCTGATTAAAGTGGTTTTTGATTAGCCCTCTCGTATCCGACTGCAACGAACGATTAACAAATTAATTGGGACATTAATCTGACCTAATTAACATAGGGTGCGGGACGGCAATCAAAATGGCGTCGTTGCCGGGGAGGCACGGCTTAGGATAACTTTTGGTGAACTTTTGAGTGTTTGATTTTCTTTCCCCGGGTAGTCTGACCCCCGATTTTTCTTGTGAATATTTCTCCGTTCTTTAAAGTTTTGCATTGTTTTCGAGTCGTTCTCTCTCTGACATCGAAATTATTTTTGTGCGAAGAACGCGAGGAGTCGAAGACACTTCGAGGAATCGACATTATTCTTTGAGTGAATTGAGAGAACTTGTAAATTTCAATCATTTTCCACATTTTTCGCATCATTTCCAGCGGTTCCCGTTTGGGTTCTCGCGTGTGTAAAAATAGTGGAACTGTGCCCCTGTGTGCTGTGTGGGTGAATGTAACTTAGCTTGCACTAGCGGCTCCCCGAGCCAATCTAGGAATTGCTTATGCTCGTAATCATTAGGACCACACAAATCACTTAAAAAACGCACTTAGATCGCAGTACTTAGCCAAATTAAACTGTTCTTCACGCTAATAGAACTGCCTGTCTAGGAGCGCTTTCATCGCCTGCATTTGCATTTAGATAAAGCTTTCAATTCTGTTCTGCATCTTGCATAAAAAAGCGAATGGATCACTGTAAGTCTCCTGAACTCAGCATATCATCATTGTTTTATCGTGCATCGGCTTTTCTCGATTTCTCCCTCTGATTTTCACATTTAGTTAAACGGAAATGGGGACTGTCCGATAGGCGTGCTGTGTGGTTGACTTAGTCAGTGATAACTTAACTTAAAATCGGGAATGCTAAACAGTATTGACCAAAAAAAGAGAATAAAATCTGAAAATTATTTGCGGGAGACCAATTCCCGACCTTGTTTTCAGGCTGAGTGAGAGTACTTGAGTGTGTGTGAACACCTTAAGGCAGAGCCCAAATCCCCGCCTTCCATATCACGAGCCAACTGATCTTTGCAAATATCACGAGTTGGATACTTTTAGCTCATTGACAACTATCAAGTAGCCTCCGCCTTCACGGGTAGATAGGGGCGAACCAGCGGTACTCTGCGACAAGGCCTAGCTTTGTAAGACTCCGCCTGCTTGTAGGTAGATAGGGGCACGTCTTTGAGTCCCTAACTCCGGATAGGAGCGAAGAAAGGGAGGATCGGCGGTATCTTAAGCGACAGGATAAATAGGGAAGACGCATCCGGCTCTGAGCCGACTTCCCTATAGGCCGCGTAATCCTTGCTATCTTGCTTGAAAAATCACACTTAAAAACTACAAGATTAATCGGACTCGATTTCGAGTCCTTCACTGTGTTGAGTGTGAACCCAGGGTTTTGGATTGATTTTGCTTGCTTCAGGTAGGAGTAAAATCCTATCTTCTTCTCGCCACATCAAGATGAGTAACTGGGGAGATCTCGACGCGTTATTCACCGATCTCTCTATGAGTCCCCCAAGTGACTCGTCTTCATCGGCCCAAGCGCACCTTGGGCCACCCAGGACTCATGACCCTCTTGAGTCTTGGTTCCTTCATACTCAGGGTGGTTACTCTCAAACCAACCCTTTCATCTCCTCCGAGATTATCGAGGAAGATCATCGCCTCGGTAATCCCTTCCTTGATTTGTCCTCTGACACAGATCTTATTTACCCCTCAGGACTAGAAGACGAGATGCCTCCAAAAGTACCACCGGATGAGGAACAAATACGACAGATTCTTGCTCGCCTCGCCGAAGCCAAACAGAAGAATGCAGATCTCACGGCACGGATGGGACAGATTATAGTAGCAGGAGGAATCGACCGACCAATGGTCGATACCTATAACCCGGCGGAGAACGAGATTCAGAACCGGTTGGCACCCGCAGTTCCCGCCCAGGCATTTGAGCTAAAGCCCCACTTCCTTAGTCTGCTTCCGAAGTTCAACGGAAACCTAAATGAAGAACCATACACTTTCCTCCGTGACTTCGAGCTGGTGTGCAACAATCTTAGCCATCCCAATGTTGGCCAAGATTATATTCGGCTGAAGGCCACCCCTTTTGCCTTAGGTGATAAGGCTGCTCATTGGCTGAAGAACTTAGGGGTGGTATGTACTACATGGATGCAGTTCAAGGACCTATTCTTGAAAAAGTTCTACCCTCTCAGTAAGACTAACCAGATGAGAACGAAGATCGCCAGCTTCACACAAGGACCCAATGAACCTTTCCATGACGCTTGGGATAGGTTCAATGATTTAGTACAGAAATGCCCCTGCCACAGCATTTCAAAGGCGATCTTAGTCCAGACCTTGTTCTATGGTCTAACCCCAGAGATGCAGGGGTTAGTCAGTGCCTCCTGTGGAGGAAGCTATATGAACAAAAACGAGCACGTCGTATGGAAGATCCTGTAGCAAATGGCGAAAACAGGCAGGTCGTAGGCCACCAGGGCCTATCAGTTGTCTCCCTCAATCCTATCCAATGAGACAACCCGAAGGACTGTAGCGGATCTGACTGAGGACCTCATCCCCAGCATGGGGATGATTGCCGATAAGCTTACCATGGTCGAGCAGATCCACAAGAGAGTCGCGGAACTGGAGTCTTTTTCGCGCCTACCGAAGCAAGTGGAGGAACTTTCTGAGAAGGTAGCTAAGATAAAGCTACCTACCCCTTTTGCACCACCTGTACCTGTACATCGAGTCCATCTTGTACAGGACCAGGCACCAGGGTCTCAGAGTAGCTGGGATCAGACTTACACCCAGCAGAACCAGCATGCACCTCCACAAGTGGAGACGGGATATGAGGAGCCTCCACAAGTGTACGAGATCAACGGACTTTGGTATAGCCGAGACCCGATTGTTAGGCAGGCCGAAATGGGGAAGGATCAGCCACACCGCGCATCCCCAGCCTACCAAGAAACCAGGCCCGTTCCTACACCGCGCTTTCAGTCCAGGCCAGAACAAGGGTACCAACAGCAGCAGCGCACGTATCAGCAGGGCCCAGCACCGTCCCACCAGCAGCAGCAGTATCGGCATGGCCAACAGGGCCACTACCGAACCTCATCCGCACAGCAGCCAGCCCAGCCCACCGAATTAGAGTCTCTCACCTTGGCGATCCAGACCCTGTCTAATAGGGACCAACAGATGCAGAATGACTACCTGGACATGAGAACCGACATCAATCGGGTCTCTTGTACCCAGGACCAACAGATGGCGCCAACGACCCCAATTCCCGCACAGGTTCAGGCCAACCCGAACAGCTTACACCATGGCCAGAACCGACCTCGAGATCAGGTATATTATTCAGATAATTATTTATCTGAACATGAGATCCTTTCGTACAATAATGTAAATCATATGTCCCTCAGGAGCGGAAGGACCGTGACCATACCTGATCGGGCACGGGCACAGAAGGAAGGAGCCTCGACTCTACCTGAGGAGAACTCGGAGGAAGAAAAGGAGGAGCACCACCACCATCGCCGGCAGGAGAAGAGGACGTCTGAGTCCTCAAAGCAGCATTCTCGCATCCGCATGGAGTCCGACGAAACCGATGAAGAGCCCGCACCTCCATCTGAGGAGGATCGTCCAACAGTCGCGGAAGAAGTAGCACCGGTTTCGCCTCAGCATTTTCATCCGAGTCAGAGTCCTAGTTTGTTTCAGAGTCAGAGTCCGAGTTTGTTTCAGAGTCAGAGTCATGCAAATAACTCAGTTCCCGATCTTAATGAGAATCTTTCAGTTTCCGAACATGAGTTGGAGTCAATAATCCCTTTCCCCCGAGCACTTAAAGGTGGAAAGAAGAAAACCAAAAAATCCAAAAAGATGACCCTGAAATGGCAGAGTTCTGCAATAAACACATCAAGGTCACAATCCCCTTTGACAAGTTCGTGGAAATGACCCCTGCATTCCAAAAATACCTTAAGGTGAGATGTACACCTACTAGGGTTAGCAGGAAAACCAAAAGCCGTGTTGAGAAACACGTTTTATCAGTAGCCACAACTTGTGCAATAAAGAACTCGTTTCCTAGAAAACGAAGAGACATGGGTGCACATTATGTAGTGAGTCATGTTGATGACATCGCGTTTGCACGCACTCTCCTGGACAATGGTTCCTCAATCAATCTGATGCCTACAGCCCTCTATGAGCGGCTTAATCTCGGACCTCTTAGGAAATCTAGAGCTTTCCTATAGTTTGCTGACAAATCAACTAAGAGGTCCCAAGGAGAGTTAAGGAACATTGTGATCAAAGTCGAGGGGCAAGAATACATGGTGGACTTCACTGTCCTGGATATGAAGACCCCTCGTAATTGGAGAGATTCCCAGATCATTTTAGGTAGGCCCTTCCTCAGAACAGCAGGTGCCTTATTTGACTATAAGATCGGGAAAATTCAGTTCCAAACTCCAGGTGGAGATGAGGAACTTGAAATGAAGCAGACAAGATGGCAGAGACCGGATTCAGAATCTAGCACCGAGTACTCTTCTACCGGAACAGACTGCGAGTATGTAGACTTAGTTGGTCCATGGAGACAGAACCCAGCCAGCACCGATATGTCCATCTCCTCCGAAGATGATCCAGTGCATAAGTCAGTCCGCGAGATCCTCGGGAACGAGTACAGCTCTGAGCCTGCATCGCCCTACATCTTCGATGACATAGAGGCCCAGTTGGGCATGTCAGTCCTTACATCTCTAGGACAATCGAAAGATGAGGATGACGAGTCGGACGAGGCGCTTGCCGATTGTATGGAGAACTTTGACGATCCGACTCCAGAGCCAAACTTGGTGGCAGCTATCACAAAGAACGATCCAGCCACTTCCAACACCGAGCCAGATCAGATTGAGCCATATTTCTTAGACGATCACACTATTCCTGAGCTCAAACACTTACCCACAACTTAAAATACGCCTTCCTTGCGGGTCAGGACAAGAAATTTCTGGTCATCATCAGTTCGCGATTGACCGAGAAGCAAGAATCTCGCTTGCTAGAGATCTTAGAGAAAAACCGCAAGACGATAGGCTGGAGCATTTCCGATCTCCACGAGATAAATCACGCTCTGTGTTCGCACCATATTTACTTGGAGAATGAAGCCAAACCCTCTCGTGAATTCCAACGTCGGTTGAATCCAAATTTACGAGAGGTCGTGAAGAAGGAAATAGAAAAATGGTGCGACGCGGGTTTCATTTACCCAATCTCCGACTCTAAGTGGGTGGCCCCAATTCATGTTGTCCCGAAAAAGTCGGGAATTCAGACAACCACCAATGAGGACGGAGAGGAGATCGTGACGCGAGTACCCACGTCGTGGCGCGTCTATGTGGATTACATACGCTTGAATGCCGCGACGAAGAAGGATCATTTCCCCTTACCATTCATTGATCAGATCTTAGAGCGATTAGCGGGAAAAGAGTTCTTCTGCTTCTTAGATGGGTTCTCGGGCTACAATCAAGTAGCCATAGCTCCAGAGGACCAGGAGAAGACCACATTCACATGCCCCTTTGGTACCTATGCTTTCAGGCGCATGCCTTTTGGGTTATGCAATGCTCCATGTACTTTCCAAAGGTGCATGATTGCTGTATTCGCCGAAATGGTCGGCGAATTCCTGGAAGTCTTCATGGATGACTTCTCGGTCCACGACGATTCCTTCGATTCTTGTCTTAGGAATCTGGACCGAGTCCTAAAAAGATGTTGTGAGGTTAATCTGGTGCTCTACTGGGAGAAAAGTCACTTCATGGTGACGGAGGGCATAGTGTTGGGGCATGTCATCTCCAAGAGAGGAGTGGAGGTTGACCCTGCCAAGGTGGATGTGATCAGACGACTCCAGCCACCAACCAACGTAAAGCAATTGCGGTCGTTCCTTGGGCATGTTGGATTTTATCGGAGATTCATTAAGGATTTCTCTAAGATTGCCCGGCCGCTAACTGAGCTTTTAGGCAAAGACATGGAGTTTATTGTTGATCACAAATGTCTTGAGGCCTTTAAGCTTTTGCAAGGAATGATCATGGACGCACCCATCCTACAAGCCCCAGATTGATCTCTACCATTTGAGATCATAACGGACGCCTCAGACTATGTTGTTGGGGTTGTGTTAGGACAAAGAAGAGATGGCGTCCCGTTTGCAATTCACTACGCAAGCAAAGTGCTTGATACTGCTCAGCGTAACTATACAATTATGGAGAAGGAAATGCTTGCGGTAGTGTTTGCCTTGGACAAATTCAGATCTCACCTAATTGGATCCAAGGTAACTGTGTTCACTGACCACACGGCACTACGGTATTTGATGGAGAAGAAGGACGCGAAAGCGCGTCTCCTTCGATGGATTTTACTTATCCAGGAGTTTGATTTGGACATCCGTGATAAACCTGGAAAGAAGAATGTAGTGGTCGATCACCTTTCTCGTCTCGAAGATCTTAATACTTCCGAGGATTCACCAATTCGAGACTCCTTCCCTGACGAGTCGATTTTTGTTATCGACTCACTCCCATGGTACGCCAATATCGTGAATTATCTTGTCTCCAAGAAAGTTCCCGAAGATTGGCCCAAGAGCCAAATCGACCGACTGAAGTCGGACGCTAGACACTACCATTGGGAGGATCCGATCCTTTTCTTCGAAGGACCGGATTGTGTCTGGAGACGATGTATTCCTCAGGAGGAATACCAGAGTGTCCTTTCTTTATGCCACAGCTTAGAGGCAGGAGGACACCACTCCGGGAAGAGGACCGCATGGAAGGTACTTCAGTGTGGCTTCTACTGGCCGACTCTGTTTCGCGATGCCACCGCCTTCGCGAAGTCGTGCCCAGTTTGCCAGAGAATGGGAGGAACCGTTGGTTCAAAGGATGAGATGCCAATGCAGTCGGTCATCATTTGTGATGTCTTTGACGCCTGGGCATCGATTTCATGGGCCCATTCCCTGTAAGCCACGGGTTCGAATATATCCTTCTTGCGGTAGACTATCTGTCCAGATGGGTGGAGTCTATCCCGACCCGAGCCGCAGACAGCAGGACTGTCTGTAAATTCATTAGAGATCACATCATCTCTAGGTTCGGGATCCCCAAAATGATGATATCAGACGGGGGTAGCCACTTTGTGAATCGGGAGGTGAAGAAACTCTTGAAGGACTACGGCATTGAACACCGTGTCGTGAGTCCTTACCACCCACAAACCAATGGTATGGCTGAGGTGTCAAATAGGGAGGTGAAAACCATATTGCAGAAGCTTGTCCGCCCGGACAGGAAGGACTGGTCTCAGATCTTGGATCAAGTCCTCTGGGCGTATAGGACAGCTTACAAGACACCGTTATGCACCTCCCCATTCCGAATGGTATTCGGAAAGCCGTGCCATTTGCCCGCAGGGTTAGTGCACAAATCAGAATGGGCAATCAAGAAGGTCAATTGGAACACGCACCTGGGACAGAAACAGAGAGACATGGATCTGAATGAGCTTGTGGAAGTCAGAAACCGCGCATATGACAACAGTTTGATTTACAAGGACAAGGTGAAGCGTTGGCATGATCGATATATTAGACGAAAGACCTTTGTTCCTGGACAGAAGGTATGGTTGTTCAATGCTAGGCTAAAGATTTTCCAAGGCAAGTTGAAGTCTAAGTGGACAGGCCCATTTGTCGTCCGTACGGTGCATGATAGTGGATGTGTCGAGATCTCAGATCTCGCAGATGACGCACCGACATTCCTTGTGAATGGACAGCTGTTGAAGCAGTTTGTCGAATCCAATGAGCAGTTAGTCCATGTTGAGGAGATTGTATTCATGCGCGAGACAGATTCAGCAGATACACCTCGAGCCGCGTATGAGGCCTTGCAGCAGTAAGCTCCAGCCATCCGCAGCATCTCGAAAGATTCAAACCAACTCATTTGTATATACCATCTTTTACATCTTATCTTGTCTCCCTCGCGACTCTAGTAACCCATCCCCGCCTCATTAGATCACTATCTTGGACTATACTTAGGATAACCAAATCCTAAGTATAGGGGGGAGGGGACACCTGAGTCAGTTCACTGTACATTCTCTAGACCACATTAGTCCTCATACTCACTTATGTCCTATACTTAGGTTGACCTGAGCCAAAGTATAGGGGGGACTGATGCCCGCATTGTATACTCATCCATTTCTCCTCTTGCCCTCGTCCGCCCCATTTTTGATCTTCTTCTACACTTAGGCTGCCAAAGCGTAAGTGTAGGGGGGCGGTGCGACTTCTATACGATTTTTGTAATTTTAGCTCTCCTACGCTTAGCCCGAGCTCTGTCTTTTTAGTCGCTTTTCGTGCTCTGAGGACATAGCACACGCTAAGTATAGGGGGGCGTATATATTACATATATACTTTACCCATAGCTCGTACTTTCGCGTATTTTCGCGTAATTGTATAATATGTATAAAACAAAATGTAAATAATACTCTTGTAATATTTGTTGTAAAATAGGATGTATACCAAAAAAAACTTGTATATGTATATTTTTATAAATTAAAAAACTTGTTGTAAATAATACAAATTGTTGTATACTTATAAAAAAATGTATTGAAAATAAGGCTTCTTATTTACTTTTGCATATCATCCTTGCATTTCAAAAAAAAAGAAAAAAGAAAAAAAGAGTCTTGCATTTCATTCATAGCATGTCATCTGCACCTCTCATTTGCATACTCTGCATATGCAAAGTGAAAAGCTAGTGGGTTCTAAACCAAGTTATGAGCAGATATTGAGGATGGAATTGATTTGACCTTAATCCACCTAATTTCAGAGGAACCTTATAGGAACTGGAGTTAAGATTTTTCAGGTCAGGTGACTTAATTCTTTGAGTCTGCAAGTCTATGTTCATATGTCATCATGATGAGCCTGAGTAGAGCACTTAACAACACACGCATGACTCTTAGAGACAATGGCTTGACTTGCACCAACACTTTACACATGGCTCTCCACGGATGAGGTGGTGAGGAGGCAGTTTCCTTTGGCTTGGGGTAGCATATGAGGGTAGTACTTCTAGGCGGAACCTCTCTTCTTCTTCTAGTGAAGGAAGTGCGTCTCAACTTGGTCTAGTGGTGATGAAGGCTAAAGACAGAAGTCGTGGGTTGCAATAAAGCTTCAAAAGAGGGATACTCTACTGGCTCAAGAGGAAATTTCTTGTATATATGTTGCACCATGTAGATATGTTGTACAGAGGCACTCGCAAAAAAAATATACAAAAAGAACTCCAAAGAAGTGGTGGGTCGGATTGAAAATTTAATAACCCCACCGGAGTGTATGTAGTCAAGTAAAGCAAAAGCTTATGGTCCCCATGTTACATCTCATGAAGCTTGCAGCAGGAGACTTAGCTACACTGGTTGAGCTCCCAAAAGTCTATACTTCTTCCCCCTCTTCTTGAGCCGGTTGCACTTGAAATTAGAAGGGAATACCCCGCTTCTCGAGGAAAGAGTTGCTAGACCGAGGCATTAGAGTTATCAGGTTGGGGGAGGTTGTTTCTTTGTTACTTCTGAGGTGGGGAGTCATATATCACTTACACGGCATGGAAAGATTCATGGTCATTAGAGTTTGTGTATGTAGACTTGTTCTGATCTGGTGTGTTGAGGCGTCTTGAATAGAAGACTTGTGGAACTTGAAGTCTGTTAGGTCTTAAACTCAGATCCCAATATGGTTCCGGCACATAATTAATCCAAAGGTCGAGTCAAGCTCCATTTTTAACTTTTGTTCATGACCTTGGTATGGAACCCAAAATCATTTCACTTCTTCATTTCATTTAGTTGCTCGGGGACGAGCAAGGTTTAAGTATAGGGGGTTGCTGAATCTGTGATTCATCACTTCAAAATTCAAAAATAGAGCCTTGTTCCCGAGTAAATAGAGGCATATTACCCTTTTTAATGCATAAATAGCATTCATGCATACATACATAATACATACATTTTAGCAGTCCATTTGCATTTAAATAAGAAGCCAAAATCCCTTGTAAAATATCCACTTACTAAAATAACCTCTTCCTTATAATATGTATTCCTCAGTTAATAATATAGGGAAGAAAGCCAAAAATCCCCCTTGTGAATTAGTCAATAAAGCCCTAAAATCCTTGGACCATAAAATGCCCTCATACAACCTCCAAAATAGGTCTACTCACTTTCAGAATATTATACATTAGAAAACCTTTAAAATGAGACTAATTTCATACAATTTGGAGCTCGTATGAAGAAGTTGGGTTTTTGGGCCACTTTGTATACTACATATATGTATAATTTGTATTTTTGTATTTTTGTATCATATTTGACCTCATCTCCGTATTTGGTCAACATAAAACTTGTAGATCTCATCAAGATCTACAACTTTCATGTTTTGAGTTTTTCCAAATTCGGCTTCCTTCTCTTTCTAAACTCATTTTTTCTCTCATCCATTCACAGCTAGCCACGTGGCGCCCTCTGATTGCGCCACGCGGCCCACTCCCCTTGCCTCAGCCGCCCGCGCTCTCAGCCGTTGGATCTTCATCCAGATCTAACGGTGGCGCCACCTCCACGTGTGCCCTTTATTCCAACCGTTAGATCTCTCCAGGGCCTCATCACAGCCATTCACATCCGCCTTATTCTCCTATCGCCATGTGGCACATCAGGCGCCATCCGATGGCGCCTCCGACCCTTCATCCTAACCGCCTCTTCCAGCTTCACAAACCACCGTTCGATCACTTCCCATCTCAGATTTGATCCGCTCGTTCGCGCCTCTCCCACAGTTCGCCACGTGGCGCGTTTTGCACCTTCCGATCTCGCCCTCATCTCTTGATACCTGTCGTTCTTAAGTGCCAGACCCTTAGCCTTTCGATCAGCGCCCTAATCTAATCCCATCCGTTCGCCAGCGCTGTTTCCATATCACGCCACGTGGTACAATCGCACCCCTTGATCGCTACGCCTCTGATCAGATCCTACCCGCTCCTTAGCGCTTCGATCTGGGCGCCCCCTCTCTCCCACGTTCTCAGCCTTGTGCGAGGAGCTCGCCCTTTCTATTCTCGGCTCCACCTCAGCCACCCTCTCCGACCGCCAACACTGCCACGATGGAGCCCACTCTACCCTCCTCCTCGCAATCTCCCTCACTCACCACGATTTCCACCAGAGACGCTCCACAACTTCCACGAACTTCGCCTCTCCTCCATCCATGTTGCCACCATTTCCCTATAAATAGACCACCTCCGGTCATCTTCACGGCCATCCACCCCTCGTGAGAGACGCCCCGAGCTCTGAGCTTCAACTTTGTGACAGGAATTGAGAGTTTTATTGAGCGAAGACGTCCGTCTTCTCCGGCGAGATCCTCGGCCTCCGCCGAATCGCAGCCCTCCTCCACCGAGCCGCTGCTTGAGCTCAGGGAGCATCCGGCCCTTCGAGCGACGACCTGGAACTCCCAGAAGAGTTCCAATTCCCAAGTGACACCTCCATCTCTCTCCGATATGCTCTTCATTTCTTCTTCGATTTTCTCGCATTTTATTTGCCTCTTCCGGTCATCTTCACGCCTCCATTCCATCCCGCCGAGCTTCGCATCGAAGCTCCCCTCCTCGCGGCACCCTTCACGCATTCAGGCGCTTCACTTCGCACGCCACCAGCTCCAGCTCCGCCACTTGGCCGGAGCACCATCGTCGGAGCATCTTCCCTCCGCTCTAGGCCTCGCCACTCCACCTTCACCTCTCCACTTGCACGCACGAGCTTCGGCTATCCTTCTAACACTTGCAGGTACCTCCTCATTCATTGATCGGAAGTTCACCGGAGTTCCTTTGGAGCTTCGCCGCCACAGAGCTCTGATGCCCTTCTTCAGCCCCTGAGACCACCAGCACCATCGCCGCACCTCCGTGCATCTTCTGGGACATCTCCGAACCGTCCAAGAGCTTCACCGACATCTGTAGGGACGGGCGGAGCAAAGGCCTCATCGCCGGAGCCCCGCCATCGCCTCCGCAGGCGGCGGAGGACCATTGAGGGAGAAGGTCTCGCGGTCGTTCGATCATCCTAATCGAACGGTTTAGAGTCAGCCACGTCGCCATCCGACCGTAGCTGCAGACAACCGTCGGATCCTGCCAGATCTAACGGAGCCTAGTCCGCCACGTCATCGACATCTGGAGCCGCACGGGCACCGTTGGATCTATCCAGATCTGACGGCCTCTGATCTCACCACGCGTCCGCACCGACATCCTTTGGATCCATCTTGATCCAAGGGTCTTCAGCACGCCACGTCGACAAAGACCGAGCTTCATCCCCGACCCTAGGTTCGGACTACCCGAGGCTACGCCGAGCCTCACTCCAGACCTCCAAGAGCTCCCGAGCCAAGCCCCGAGCCTCCGAAGCCGCCCGACGGGACCTCCAAGAGCTCCCGATCCAAGGCTAGGCCGACCCACGTGAGGAGCACGTGCGGCCTGGGTATTTTGCACAGAGGCCCTAGGGACTTTTCATCATTGCAGAAAGGTCCCTACGAAGTAGCCCCCACGTGAGGAGCACGTGCCTTATGGAGAAATTGCACTCGAGTCCCCATCATAATAGGTAATTGCACTTAAGTCCCTGTCATCATATTTACTTTATGTAATTTTATTTTCCTGTATTGCATTTACACCCCTGTGTTTGCACGCATCCCTAGGTTGCATTTTACATCATTTTTAAATTCCAAAAATTGCATTTTGTTGAAAAACTTGTCCTCTATCTATTGGGCCACATGTCATGTCTTTGTAATTTCAGTGGAATTTTACATGAATTAATTGGTTGCTTTGTAGAATATTTTGCCCAGTGACACCTTTTCATTTTTAATTAATTCTCTGTGATTCCAAAAATCCTCAAAAATTCACAATAGCTTAAGGACAGTACTCTAAACATGCCATGAAAATTTCATGTCATTTGCACACATATCGAGGCCTAAATAAATCGTTGAGTGATTTTCTCATTTTAAATTTTAGTAAATTCATTTCCCATTGAAATTAAGATCTGACAATTTTCTTGGATTCCTTATCACTAGAGCTATCTAGGATAATTTTATCTCTTGAAGAAATTGTGATTTGTTATTTATTAAAAATTAAATAGTGAAAATCACCCCGTCTGCATATTTAATTCACAGTAAATTCATTTAGTGTCCAAAAATTCCAAAGAAATTAGGGTACATCATTTTCATCATAATTAATCATCTGGCCAATTTTTAGAATTTTTGGACTTCATTTGATATCTTAATTGAATTAAATGTTATATTGGCATGCGGGTTGCATGTGTCTGCATAGAAAATAGAAAAAGATTAAAAAAAATACTCCTCGAAAATCTAACACTTGAACTTTGCTAAAATTTACCTAAGGAGATAGATGCCTCCCTGAGTTCGACCTTGGACTTCCACCAAGTAAAAAAATCACCGCTTGAAATTGACTCAAATCTGATTAAAGTGGTTTTTGATTAGCCCTCTCGTATCCGACTGCAACAAACAATTAACAAATTAATTGGGACATTAATCTGACCTAATTAACATAGGGTGCGGGACGGCAATCAATGGGGTCCTTTGCAATTTTTCCATTTGCGCGCAGGGACCTTTTTGCAATTCTTCAAAACTTGGAGGGCCTCCCTGTAAAATACCCAGGAACGCACGTGAGGCACGTGCCTGGGGACCAAAATGAAAATATAAGTTCTTTCGGGGTCGTTCTTGCAAATTACCCAAGCCCCACGTGCGGTGCACGTGAGGGCCCAGGCTCGAGAGCAAGCCTCAGCTTCGGGCCACGTGGACGCAACAGGAGGCTCGGGGCGAGGCTCGGTGGGACCCGAGCCTGTAGCATCGTTTGGAGGTCTGGACCGCCACGTGTCAGGATCTGAACCGTCCGATCAAGATGATCGGACGGTATCTGTTCTTCATTCTCCGCCGCAGGCCACTGGAGAAGGCTGGGCTCCGATGGCCTGCCTTGGCTCCGCCGCGCCATATGAGGCCCACTGATCATCGAGGAAACATGCTGGGCAGCTGGCGAAGATCTGTGAAGCGTCGCGAGGCTCCGAGGTAGATCGGAGGGGGAGATCGAGGGAGCCTCGTCGGCGGAGAGTAGCTTGAAGGAGCCTCGACGCTTTATCCGGCCATTGAAGGTTCCTGCATTGGTTAATATAGCCGAAGCGTGGTGCGTGGTTGTGCGAGGTGAGTGAGGTGATCGGAAGGCCGTGGAGGCGACGGGAATGGTGGCCGGAGGCTTCTTCACCGCCGGAGCGGGAGAAGAAGGGGAACGGAGTGGTCGAGGTCCTGGAGAAGGGGAAGAGGGACGGCGAGGTTGCCGGTGGACGGGCGGAAATTGAGAAGTGGTCAAATGGAGGTGAGGATGTTTGCAGGCGGAGGGATAAATAGGCCGAAATGCAAGAAAAAGAGAAAGAGGGAGGACCTCGGTGGAGAGGGGAATCCTGGCGGAGGAGGTGGTCTAGGTTGAGCACCGGGGGGGCTCGGGTCATGGCTCGACCTGGACGACCGGTCCAGGGAGCTTGGCTACCACCGGAGAGGTGGAGCTTTCATGGCGGAGCAGCCATGGATCTCACCGGGGCTTCGGCCATTATCACCCCCTTGCAAGGGCCTCTCCGCTGTCACCGGAGGGCCAAGGGCTGGGCCGAAGCCCCAAAGTGGTGGATGAGGGCTGATGGAGGCGGAGGGCGACTATTTAAAGGTGGAGTTGGAGGCGTGTAGGTGGTGATGGGGACGGTTTCGAAGGAGGTTTTCAGTGTGATGGAGTAATGGCGAGGCGAATTGAAGTAGGTGCGAGGAAGACGGGGGATAGGGCTACGTGGGGCGGCCTTTAGGTGGTGTCGGAGTGGCTGGAGCGCTGGCTAAAAAAGGAAGGGTGATGGGTCGGCGAGGATGAAACGGCTGGGGGAGAGGGGGGGTTACGGAGGTTGAAGATGGTGGAGGACCGTTGGATCTAATGATCCAACGGCTGGGAGTAGAGCGCGCACGGAGGGTCATGATCAGATCATGGGATCTGATCGATGGGTAGCGTTGAGGCGGTGATGAGTGGTTAAGATGAAGAGCCCATATAAAGTGTGTCAAAACTACCATGATACCATCTGAACTATTTACGTCATAAAAACATGTAGTAAAATCACGCAACAAGGTTGCATTCAATGATATAGTAACGATATCGACATGATAGTGACGATATCAGTCAAAATGGTGGAAAGGTTACACTAAATATATCAATTTTTATTGATGTTGATGTTATGGTATGGTATGTCAATAATATATAGCTCGATATCGAACGATACCGATATCCTGGGTGATAATAGTATCGTTAACTTGCTGATATGGATATAAATATATTATGATATATTAGGATATTTCATTCCATTGTGAAAAAGCAGACGTTATTGTTCTATGCATTGTTGCAAAAGTCAGTTGTTAAATGTCGGTTTTCGGTTTCGTTTCGGTGACTGACCGAAACGAAATTTCGACCTTCGACCGAAATTTTGGTCATTTCGGTCATTTTTTCAACTACGGCCCCCAAATTTTGGTCGACACAAGGCATTTCGGCTGGATTTCGGTAACCCACCGAAACCGAAATTCGGTCGAATTTCGGAGAAATTTGAGTCCATGGACTAGTCAGTCTGACTAGTTGAGTCGGGGGGTAGCAGACTCGACTAGGATTAATCGGCCCATTAGTCGTCAACCTGACTAATCGGGCCAGTTACTCGGTCGACTTTTACATAGATCTTTTTTTCATCCAAGGGCAAGGGCGAAGAGGGTGACGTGGATTACTGTGGAGCGTTGGATGATGGATATGATCGAACGGCCGAGGTCGAAGGGAGACGTGGTGCATTGAGAGGCGAAGGATGGAGGCTGATCCAACGGTTGTCGTCAAGGCGCTAAAGAGAGGTCCAGATCAGATCAGGTGGCTTGATCTGACGGCCGAAGATAAAGCTGGTGATGGATGGTGGTGATGAGAGCGAGCTGAGATGATCCAGTGGCCCAGATGGGTGCCGGTTGGCACGAGGAGAAGCGGGCCACGTGGGCGGCCCTGAGGGCGCCACGTGGCCCAATCAGAATAATTCAAAATAAAAAACAAAGAAAATTCAAAAAGAAATAGTTAGAGGCCGAATTTGGAAAAAGTCAAAACATGAAATTTCTCGTCTCGATGAGATCTACAACTTTCATGTTGGTCAAAAAGCCAAGAGAGGTCATCTGTACAAAAAGTATTTTTGGGGGTATTTTTAAGGGGATAAAAATACCTATTTTGTGGTTTTGAGTTGTTTTTGTATTTTTTTAGTCTTTTTAATGGTCAGTGATTTACATACAATTATCCTATCTAATTTTTAGGGGATTTTGAATATGAAATAATTACAAGAAAAATATGGGAAATTAAATACAGTAAATTAATGGTGAATTTATTCACAATGTAGTACAAGATAAAAATAAAGAATTATATGTGATTTTTATTGGATTGCCTAAGCCAGGGGTTTAATATGTGACGTTTAGCATGATGAATTCGAGATTCATCATACCCCTATACTTAAACCATGCTCGTCCTCGAGCATCTAAAGAATGGAGGAGTCGGATTAATTCCTGACAGTGCGCGTGAAATTTTCAAGGCTTGCTCTTTCAAAGACTCTTGACCTAGGTGATCCTAAAATTCCAGGTTTATCCAAGCCTTAGTCAGAAGGAATCCAACTTCTTTGATTATCAGACTCTCTTTTTGTACATATAAAATAAGGATATGATATTTAGTGTCTGCATTTCATGAGAGCCGAGTCGATGCATCACTCAAAGTTCCAGTCCTAAAGATCCTCCTCTAGACCTAATCCTCAATACTAGGGAATAAGTCTGTTCTTGCTTCAGTCAACCGTCTCTATAGTTTGTCAGACTTGAAAGTGTAGATGGATGGCCAGATGATGGAGGTAATGGGATTGTGTCTATTTTTCTCACCCTCACATTGGGACAAGGGGCCTCTCGAGTGCCTTTTACTCAACACATGTATTTTATTATTTTGTTGATCAATGTGTCCGTCAAGAGAGTTGGAGTCGTCTGCACTTGTTTTTCTGGGAATACACCGGGGTGTGTCTCTTTTGAGTATCTAAGATACCTTCGACACCCAGACTTGTAGCATTTACGATGCAGAGCCCTTTTTCGGTGTCAGCCCGACTCCTAGTCCTAATTAGCGCTTGGTCCAAGTGGACACTTTGAAAATGTTTGGGAGCGCTCGCCATTGGTGGAAGCTCAATTGGAATTTGACTTTGGATTTAGATCTTTTCTTTGACATTTCATTTTTGTTGGCTAGCTCCACTACTTTTACCAAAAGATTGGCGCACACTGATCAACCAATTCCTTTAAGTTTCATCACACTCTGGCACTTTTAGGTAAATATCAAAGAGATAGCATATGAATCTTGTTCATATACTGGCTAGGAGAGAGAGAGTGAAATACACAGGGGGAAGAGGTAAGGGTGAGGTGAGTGTTATGTGCAGGTGTGTGTGGGGGGGATTTTTCTTTTGTACAACATGCAAAACTGGAAGTAAATATGCAGATGCAAGATTTTTTTTGTTTACAATATGCATTGCAAGCTGACTGATAAAAAGACTCCAATTTTTCTTCAAAATTCCTTTGCAGCCTCTTCAACGGAAGCTCCCGACTTCACGCCTCCATGAGGATCAAGCGTCCCCGATCATCATGGGCCCTGCCACAAAAGAAAAACGTTAGAATACTCAGAGAAATTAAATCAGCAAATATTATGCAAAGAAATGATGCATGAAATGAGGACCTAAGAAATTTTGAAATTAATAAAAAAATCAAAATTCAGAAATTAAGCTAAGTCGTATCCCCGGCAACGGTGCCATTTGATGAACGCCAAATTCGCCTCTATAATAATGTGGAATTATATCGTAGTACAGGAGGCGAATTTGGTCCAGCAAAAACCACAGACTTTGAATGCTGTGGAATATTTATACTCGGCAAGTCTACCAAGGTCGAACACAGGGACACGGCTGCCTAATCAGAGTATTGAATTTTGATTCATGAAGCTCAATGTGCTTTAATCTCAATTTCAGGTCCACATGCAATTTATGCGGCAATGCAAAGTGATGCTATGCTGTATGCATTTTTATTTTTTTATGCAAGTTAAAATGATGTATGGGCAAATAATGCAAGAGAATATGCATGATGAATAGAATGTCAGAATTATACCCTAAAATGCGAGCAACGCAATATAAAATGAAATTAGAGTCAATTTGAACACATCATTAAAAATCGGTCATCAAATCAAGCAAGACAAGTAGAGCATGGTCCCATTTTTCACATAAAACATCACTTAAATTAAAACAGTGTCAAATGAAACAAGTAAGCATGGTAAAATGTAGAGGACAAAACAAGGATCAAAACAACACTAAAATCATGCAATTTGGACCTATGATGCTCAAGTTATGCAAAAAACAGTGCAAGGACATAATTGTAATAAAAATGCAATAAATTAACGGATAAATATTGCATTTAGGTCCTTGGAGGGACCTAAATGCAAATAAAGAAAATCGCCTGGGGTCCTTTGCAATTTTCCCATTTGCGCGCAGGGACCTTTTTGCAATTCTTGAAAACCCAGAGGGCCTCCCTGTAAAATACACAGGCACGCACGTGAGGCACGTGCCTGGGGACCAAAATGAAAATATAAGTTCTTTCGGGGTTGTTCTTGCAAATTACCCAGGCCCCACGTGCGGTGCAGTGAGGGCCCAGGCTCGGGAGCAGGCCTCAGCTTCGGGCCACGTGGACGCAACAGGAGGCTCGGGGCGAGGCTCGGTGGGACCCGAGCCTGTAGCTTCGTTTGGAGGTCTGGACCGCCACGTGTCAGAATCTGAACCGTCCGATCCAGATGATCGGACGGTATCTGTTCTTCGTTCTCCGTCGCAGGCCACCAGGGAAGGTTGGGCTCCGGTGGCATGCCCTTGGCTCCGCCGCGCCATATGAGGCCCACTGATCATTGAGGAAACATGCTGGGCGGCTGGCGAAGATCTGTGAAGCGTCGCGAGGCTCCGAGGTGGATCGGAGGGGGAGATCGAGGGAGCCTCGCCGGCGGAGAGTAGCTTGAAGGAGCTCCGACGGTTTATCCAGCCATTGAAGGTTCCTGCATTGGTTAATATAGCCGAAGCGTGGTGCGTGGTTGTGCGAGGTGAGTGAGGTGATCGGAAGGCCGTGGAGGCGACGGGAATGGTGGCCGGAGGCTTCTTCGCCGCCGGAGCGGGAGAAGAAGGGGAACAGAGTCGGGGAGGTCCTGGAGAAGGGGAAGAGGGACGGCGAGGTTGTCGGTGGTCAGGCGGAAATTGAGAAGTGGTCAAATGGAGGTGAGGATGTTTGCAGGCGGAGGGATAAATAGGCCGAAATGCAAGAAAAAGAGAAAGAGGGAGGACCTCGGCAGAGAGGGGAATCCTGGCGGAGGAGGTGGTCTAGGCAGAGCACCGGGGGGGGCTCGGGTCATGGCTCGACTTGGACGACCGGTCCAGGGATCTTAGCTACCACCGGAGAGGTGGAGCTTTCATGGCGGAGCAGCCATGGATCTCACCGGGGCTTCGGTCGTTATCACCCCCTTGCAAGGGTCTCTCCGCTGTCACCGGAGCGCCAAGGGCTGGGCCGAAGCCCCAAAGTGGTGGATGAGGGCTGATGGAGGCGGAGGGCGACTATTTAAAGGCGGAGGTGGAGGCGTGCAGGTGGTGATGGGGACAGTTTCGAAGGAGGTTTTCAGGGTGATGGTGTAATGGCGAGGCGAATTGAAGTAGGTGTGAGGAAGACGGGGGATAGGGCTACGTGGTGCGGCCATTAGGTGGTGTCGGAGTGGCTGGAGCGCTGGCCAAAAAAGGAAGGGGGATGGGTCGGCGAGGATGAAACGGCTGGGGGAGAGGGGGGGTTACGGAGGTTGAAGATGGTGGAGGACCTTTGGATCTAATGATCCAACGGCTGGGAGTAGAGCGCGCACGGAGGGTCATGATCAGATCATGGGATCTGATCGACGGATGGCGTTGAGGCGGTGGTGAGTGGTTCAGATGAAGAGCCGGGTTCAACCAAGGGCAAGGGCGAAGGGGGTGACGTGGATTACTGTGGAGCGTTGGATGATGGATATGATCGAACGGCCGAGGTCGAAGGGAGACGTGGCGCATTGAGAGGCGAAGGATGGAGGTTGATCCAACGGTTGTCGTCGAGGCGCTAAAGAGAGGTCCAGATCAGATCAGGTGGCTTGATCTGACGGCCGAAGATAAAGCTGGTGATGGATGGTGGTGATGAGGGCGAGCTGAGATGATCCAGCGGCCCAGATGGGTGCCGGTTGGCGCGAGGAGAAGCGGGCCACGTGGGCGGCCCTGAGGGCGCCACGTGGCCCAATCAGAATAATTCAAAATAAAAAACAAAGAAAATTCAAAAAGAAATAGTTAGGGCCGAATTTGGAAAAAGTCAAAACATGAAAGTTTCTCGTCTCGATGAGATCTACAACTTTCATGTTGGTCAAAAATCCAAGAGGGGTCATCTGTATAAAAAGTATTTTGGGGGTATTTTTAAGGGGATAAAAATACCTATTTTGTGGTTTTGAGTTGTTTTTGTATTTTTTTAGTCTTTTTAATGGTCAGTGATTTACATACAATTATCCTATCTAATTTTTAGGGGTTTTTGAATATAAAATAATTACATGAAAAATATGGGAAATTAAATACAGTAAATTAATGGTGAATTTATTCACAATGTAGTACAAGATAGAAACAAAGAATTATATGTGATTTTTATTGGATTGCCTAAGCCAGGGGTTTAATATGTGACGTTTAGCATGATGAATTCGAGATTCATCATCTGGGCAGCCCCATCTCGTGTTGTGCAGAACTGGAATGAAGGGGAGGGTGCACGCTACAGTTGCCGTCCATCGTCCCCCTCCCCTATGATCTATACCGTCCACGTCACAAGGGGCATCAACCATCTGATCGGCCTGAATCAACGTGCATCCACGCATGCCACGTGGATAAGTGGTGAATTTTGCATTCAGACACTCGTAATTATTTCAGGAAGGACTCGCATTTTTTGAACTGCGGTTTCGTATTTACTCATTCATATGTACCCCTGCACTTAAATGCTCATAAATCATTCATCTGAACTACGTTTCCTGCGAGATTTTTTAATAGAAAGCTGCTTTAAAGATCTACATCATGTCCAAATTTCAGAATATTCGGATGCATGAACTATTAATGGTGAATTTTTTAATCCAGGGTACTTATTTGGTGTATTTCTTTAATAACTCTTTCATACTTGATATCACTTGCTCATTTTTGGATATGTTGTAGGAATTAGTAGGGCCGAATTTGTGTTCAAATTTCATCAAAAGAAATTGCGATTTGCGTCCTATAGAATTTCTACAATATTTCAAGTGATTGATTTATTTCTGGAGCATTATTCATCTATTTGAAAATCTAAAAATATGTCTGTGTGCCTCTGAGTTTGTTCTACAATCAGAGATTTTTGTTTATTTTTGTCATGTTGTTTGGTTAGTCAAAAAAAATCAAAATCATCATTTCTACCTTTCTGTTGTCTTTTGTTTTTAGTATATCCATTACATCTCAGAAAAATACCAAAAAATACTGTAGCTTTCCTCATCCATATCTATATCATATCCGAAAGGCATTCAGTAATATTAGGTCTAGTGTCCAAAAACTCAAAAACACTTCAAAACATGCAAAAATCACTAAAAATTGAAATAGTGTAAAAAACCCAAAAACAAAGTCTTGTTTTCTTTGATATAATCTCCTCTATCTAGAAAAAATATAGTATAATTTTAGGACTTCATATTGAGATATTGGTAGTACTTTTTTTAATGTCCTTTTTGCCTTATTTTTCCAAATTTAGAATTGTCGTTTTATCTTATTACTTGATCTTTTCTAAAAAAAGATTCTAAAAACATTTGCAAAATTAATTAAAACACAAAAAGATTATATTTCCTGTATTTTGAATATTTTTACCTATTTTTCTCTTTCTCTCATCTCTCTTATATATATATCTTATATAGTCTTATATCCTTATTAAAAGAAAAGAAAATATAAAAAAATATAAAATATAAAAAGAAAAAATATAAAATCAGAAAATTAAAAATCAAAATATTAAATATAAAATATAAATATAAATAAAAAATGTAAAATTAAAAATCCACAAAAAATAGCACTTGTATATACAATCACATTCGCATTTGATCTTGATTGCCCCGATCTACCTGTTTGCTTCATGTGTTCGACACTCTACACATACTTGCATCTATACACATCTTTGTTGTAGAGTTATAGTAAATTTTAACTCCGTACTACTTTTCATTGTTTGATCTCTGTTGTGGGTTAATTGTTGTTTTAATCTGGATTTCGTGTGGTCGATTCAGCGGCTGAGTTCTCGCCTTGTGTGGAACTTAAGATCACTGATTTTCTGGGTTAATCAAATGGCACTGTTGCTGGGGAGCGAACAACGCATAGGTCGGCTTTTTGCTTGATTGTAATTACTTTTCTATATTTTAGCCTTATTTTGCTCATTTATTTGATATAATTGTTAGACTTGTCTAATCACCCTCTCTTATTAATTTTGTGCGAGGAACTGCGGATCAAGTGAGGCGCTCCACCGTAGGCGCCTATGCACCCACGTGAAGGTAGCATGAGACTTCTGACCTAGCATCAAAGAAGGCATGGAGGACTTGAGAAGACAGTCACATTTTGAGTATTTTTTGTATTTATTTACTTGTGTAATTTTTGTGAGAGAGAGACCACTATTTATTTGTAATAATACAGGTACTCTGAACTCTGGACTTTCGGGCCCAATTTCCAAGTGATTATTCACTTGGGGGCTCACCGCGGTTTTTCACGGTCTTCATCGCATTTTTTACTTTGTTTCTTGGTTTTGTTTTCCTTCTTTTGTGTGATTGAGCCCTTAGTTTTAGGATTGCTTGCGATAGATTAAGGTCAAACACTTAATAAATTTGCATGTGTCTATAGATTCGTTTGGACTTAGTCAAATCTTAAACTGCTTCCCACTTAGTCTCGGAACCACCGCGCCGCGAGAGTTCTCCATACAGTGCGTGCAGGACCCAGTGTGGTGGGCACCGAGGAGACTCCAAGACCAGACACTTCGGTTCCATTCTAGGTCATTAGCATCGGTTCTTCACGCTAATAGTAATTTTTGAAACTTAGGGTGATTTCGTCGGCTTGCATTTGCATATAGATAGGTTTCAATTCTACTGAGCATCTTTGCATGTAGAGTGCTAGAGGTAAGGTGAGCATTTCTCTTTAGCATACATCATTGCTTTGCCGCCTACATTACTTTTCCGCCTCTCTACCTCTGATTTTAATCACCTAGGTGCTTAAAGGAATCGACTCCTCGATAGGCTCGTGCATTTCTCACTAAAAGTTCAAAAAAAGTGATAACCAATAAAATTGGGACTGCTTACATTACTTGACCCTAAAAAAGATTAGAAAGAAAAATCTTGTATTGGGGTGAGTAATCCCCTCATTGACTTCGCTTTTACTTGCTCGCGCACATACTAAGGATTAGTGCCAAAATCCCATTTTAGTCCCTAAGTGTTTGTGCAATCTTTTAGACTTCTCTCCTAACTCTAAAACAGACAAGATAAAAAGACCGCATTTTTGCGATCTTCACCGAGTTGAGTAGGTGAATTGATGGTTTGTTTTGTGTGTGTTTGCTTGTGATTGCTTGTGTGTATTCTAGATCGTTTCTGCGCATTTGCGCCTTTTCTCCACTTCTCTTGACTTGATCATCATGCTCTCCTGATCCCCGCCTTTTGTTTCGAGATGGCTGGTGATCGTCGAAAATCAGTGTGCGTAAATCGATATAAAAACCGAGTCGTTGTGCACAAGATAGAGGACAAATCAATAATAAAATTTATATCCGAAACTCAAGTTAACATAACACACATGAAATGAGTGCGTGTATAGTAGTGAGCAACGAGTCGAACACAGGGAGGCAGATTCGATGTATTTTGCTACCATTCTTTTGCGTAATATGAATGTAATTTTTATGGAAGCAAAATTAAAATGCAAAATCTAAAAGGAAGACAAACATAACTCAAATAAAGAGAAAGCCACTGATTTATAAGAATGAAATCTTGATTGTAAGCAGAATAGATATGACATGAAATCCTGACATCTTAACAATACAAAGTTCATGAGAAAAATGAATGGTGGTTAAAAATTCAAATTGAACGAAGTCATAAACACCAAAATCATTGTTATCAAAACAAACCATGAAAGCTGGAAAACAACGAATAATATTTTAGAGAGATTGAGATCAAATTGTTGTTCATGAGGTATTAGCATGCGACTTGGACGGTCGTAGATGGAGGAGATCTGCACTGCTGCAGGAGAGTAGTAGATCCGTGAGTAGATCGATAATCACAGCCTATTGTCTTCCCATTGTCAAACGCCATAAATGGGACAGCACTCGTGGAATGTCTTCTTCATGGTTGCTGTCCATACTTTATCTCTATCCTGCAATACCCTCTCTAGATATGCCTGAAATGAAAGATTAATGCAAAATATCAACTAAAAGAAGATTCTACAGCAAACCTACAGAAACTAATGGCAGAACGAAAATGAAAATGAGCCGAGGGTGAAGGCTCATGTAAAGGACACGTCGCGGGACTCAAGAGCGAATGGCTTCTCTCTTTGATATGAGATTAGCTTCCTGAAGCTCCTGTCCATTGCAGTTGTTTTTCCTGTAGAGAACCTCACCCCCGCTCCCCCTCGCACGGTCTATCCTCCCACACTAATTATCTCTGGCGTACCCCCTAGCTCTCGCGTGATTGTTGTGAATTCTAATCCGTTCAAATCCATTACGCGAGGTCTGCGCACCAAAGAATATCGCAGTAGCAATTCTGGGGATTTTGTTATCGGGATTTTAGGATGTAGAGCTGTCAATGGGGGCAACCGTGATCTGTGATCATGGGTATTTTATCAGAATCATCCACAATATTTGTGGGATTTCCATGCAGACTATTGAGTATGTTAATGGTTGCATGCTTTTGCATTCAATGGCATATCATCAATTATTTTAAGTGGATCTTGATGTATATAGCTATCCTGCTTACTTACGTGTATTGCTATGTCTCCACCAATTGACTAAGAATGTGCATTGTGGAGTGGATGAAGAATGATGTTTCTTAGATGTTGCCAGATGAAGATCATGCGGCATGGATTAAAAAGATTTTCTTTGTGATCAACCAAAAGGTACCTTCAAGTTCAAGTGGTAAGGATTTTTGTTGAGGTGACCATGGGGCAAGCAATGGATGGAGGTAACGGAGCTGAGGGAATACAATGAGTGATGAATGATACGAACCCAACCATGAATTTTGAAACATTGAGAACTGACCAATGATGACCCAAAATACTCTAGATGCAACTTTTAGGTTCACACACTGACAATCGATAAGAACCAATGACCGATGACAAATGCAGCGCAAATTATAGCAACTCATCTAGATAATGGTCAGGAAGATCTTATTTGAATCATTTAATTGTAATGAATCGTAGATTCATCACCCCCTTATGCTTGGCTCTTGCAAGTCCCGAGCAAGTTCAAAAACAAATCAAAACGACCAAAAGGGAAAGAAAGGGACTCTAATCTTTTGAGGTTTTCCATTGAGTAAACCCATTTCATATCTCTCTACTTAGCAATAGATGTGATTTTGAATCTTGAACTAAGAGTGAGGACGATTTATTTTACAAATAGTAGGGTGATGGATTCTCTAAGGATGGATGTCGCTTAGGTCAAACAGCACATGAGTATCAAGTTGAGCTTAGAATCCAATTGATCTATGAACTCTCATTTGACATTATTTCAAACCATGATGAACGGTATTGATCTACAACTTGAAGTTTCCCAATTGTCCAAGTGCTCGGTTCGTGTGCAAGCCCAATATTCTCTTAGCACTGACACTAACTGCGGGAGGTACAACTTTCCTTCCAAGTCGGATCATCCCCGTTAGCTTTATTAATGATATGGTTGGCATTTGTAAGCTTTATTGAGTAGGGTTCGACCATCCGCGTTCGAGATACGCCAACTCTGGCCCTACTGATGCCCTTTATCCACCTGCTCCTGTGGATTTTTAAACAGCCTCGACTATTAGCAATAGTTTGCTGCCAATTCTGGCACTGCTCAGGAGTAGTGGAAGCATCTTTATTGTTAAAAGTAGAGCGTACTTACATTATGTGTGGAGGTATTTTAAAATACCTTCAATGTACAGATACTTTAGCTTTGCCAACTTAAAGATATAGTTGTTGGGGTCATGTTTCTCCCTTGGAGGGGCCCAACTCCCTAAGTATACGGGCCAAGAGTCATGGGTGATAAGGGTTGAACACTTGTCTTTCTAGGATCCCTCAATTTGATAGAAGTGTCAAGCGTACTTGACAATGTTGTTCAGATGGTTATCTTCATGTCTAACAAGAGAATCAAGGTCATCTGGTTTCTAAGCCAATTTGTCTCTCGGGTAATTAAGCGAAAATAGCCTGAATGGCCTAAGTTACATCAACCTCTTGAGACTCCTATATAAAGGCGCGGCGGGGTCCTCAACAAAAGTTCATGGATTCAAAATCTCATCAAATGCTTGGGTAAAAAGTATGAAGACGAATGTGCTCGAATGGAAACAAGTAGATCAGAATGAAAAGATTTTTTTTCAAAGACAAGGTTTTGGAAGAATTTCAAAAATTTTGCAACTTTTTTTTTTGGTTTTTTAAGCAAAAACACAAAATATGAAACAAGAGCTAGGAGGACCTGAGGAATCCTAACTACCCCCCTTATACTTGAGATGTGCCATGTCCTCATGGTCAACTATATGGAAGGTAATCACAACAGAGGACTCAGAATGCAGATGAGGTAAGGTGGTTTGAAAATCCAATGTTCCATGCAAATTTTGAGAAACATGATTTTTTTTTTTTTTTTTTTTTGAAAACATGCATAGAAATGAATTATGTACAAGGATGGATGAAAAATGGGTGGAAATCTTTTTTTTTGGTGGATTTTTGTAAATTTTCATTTTTTTGGTATTTTTGTGAAGAATGAGGGTGCTCTCCTTATGCTTATCTGTGACTTAGTCCCAAGAGACATAAGTTAGCATAAGTGAGTGCCATGAAAGTGAATGGAGATATGTATACAAATGAATGAAAGAAGAGAACGAGAAGCGTGGGTTCCCACGAAGCTCTACAATTTACGTCTGCAGCCAGACGTGAGATACCCCTAAGGGTCAGTCAAGAACTCAGATGGAGTAGTGGGTAGAGAGTAGATATTCTCAATACAAGGCTTAAGTCTCTGTCCATTGACAATGAAGGTATGTTGTGTACAAGGATCAAAAATCTCGATGGCCTCCGAGGGAAAAACTGTACGTACAATAAATGGGCCAGTCCATTTAGATTTCAATTTACCTGGAAATATCTTCAGACGAGCATCAAATAACCAAACTTTTTGACCTGGCTCAAATGTCTTCCTAGAGATGTGTTTATCATGCCAGACTTTGATTTTCTCCTTATAGATGTGGGAGTTTTCATATGCCTCATTCCTAAATTCATCTAATTCAATAAGTTGCAATTTTCTCTTTTCTCCCGTAGCCTCTAGGTTTAGATTGCATTCTCGAATCTCCCACATAGCTTTGTGTTCTATCTCAACAGGGAGATGGCATGCTTTACCATAAACCAATCGAAAAGGAGACATGCCAAGTGGTGACTTGTACGTCGTCCTATAGGCCCATAGTGCATCTGTCAACTTCTGTGACCAATCTTTCCTATCTGGCCGTACAGTCTTTTGTAAGATCTTCTTTATTTCCCTGTTGGATACCTCTACCTGTCCATTGGTCTTGGGATGATATGGTGTGGATACTTTGTGTGTAACCCCATACTCAAGTAACAATTTCCCAAATTGATAATTTGTAAAATGAGAACCTCCATCACTAATGATTGCGCGTGGAACTCCGAAGCATGAAAAGATATTTTTCTTGACAAAATCCAAAACAACCTTGTTATCAGCAGTTCTTGTGGGAATGGCTTCCACCCATTTGGACACATAATCCACAGCTACCAAGATATATTGAAATCATTGTGAGGGTTTGAAAGGTCCCATAAAATCTATACCCCAAACATCAAAAATCTCCACAATCAATATGGGGTTTAGAGGCATCGCATCCTTCTTGGTCATTCCTCCTAAGGTCTGACACCGCTGACATGCAGAGGTGTACACATGAGCATCCTTGTGCAGATTTGGCCAAAAGAAGCCACTCTGCAAGACCTTGGCAGCGGTTTTCTTGGCAGCAAAGTGACCACCACATCCTGAACTATGGCAAAGGTTGAGAACACTCTGCATCTCATCCTCTGGAATACAACGTCTGATAATGTGATCAGCACATATCCTAAACAGAATAGGGTCCTCCCACACATAGTATTTGGAATCCGAAATCAATTTATCTCGTTGTTGCTTGTTCAAATCTTCTGGCATCTTGTTGGCAGCGAGATAGTTGACAATATTTGCATATCATGGTAGGTGGGTCACAGATAACAACCTCTCATCTGGGAATGTGTCTCTTAGTGGTGGCGACAGTGATTGAGCATTAGATGTGAGTCGTGACAAATGATCAGCTACAACATTTTGTTTTCCTGCTTTATCCCTGATCTCCAAATCAAACTCTTGTAAGAGGAGTATCCATCGAATAAGGCGGGGCTTGGCATCTTTCTTCACCAAAAGATGTCGTAGTGCTATGTGGTCTGAGTACACAATGACTTTTGAGCCTAAAAGATATGGTCGAAATTTTTCCAATGCAAAGACAATTGCCAATAATTCTTTTTCTGTGGTGGTGTAGTTCTTTTGAGCATCATCTAGGGTCCTACTGGCATAATGGATCACGACAAGTAGCTTGTCAATCTTTTGCCCCAACACAGCCCCTACTGCATAGTCTGAGGCATCACACATGATCTCAAAGTCTTGGGTCCAATTGGGTGGTTGGAGAATTGGGGCTTGGGTCACCATGTTTTTCAGAGTATTGTATGCCTCAAGGCATGAGCCATCAAAGTTAAAATCATGGTCTTTGGCCAAAAGTTCAGTGAGAGGTCTTGCAATTTTTGAAAAGTCTTTTATGAAACGTCGATAGAAACCGACGTGTCCTAAAAATGATCGAATCTGTTTGACATTTGTTGGGGGTGGAATTTTTGAAATCAAGTCAGTTTTAGCCTTGTCCACCTCCATCCCCTTTTTGGAAACAATGTGTCCAAGAACAATCCCACTTGTGACCATAAAATTGCTTTTCTCCCGTGATAAAACCAAATTCACATCCACACATCTTTGGAGGACTCGATCTAAATATTCCAAACAAGAATCAAAAGAGTCTCCAAATACTGAGAAATCATCCATAAATATCTCCATAAATTCTCCTACCATCTCAGTGAAAATAGCAAGCATGCATCTTTGAAAGGTGGCTGGAGCATTACAAAGTCCAAATGGCATCCTCCTAAAAGCATATGTACCATAGGGGCATGTAAATGTAGTATTTTCTTGATCCATGGCTTCAATGGCTACTTGGTTGTAGCCCGAGTACCCATCGAGAAAACAATAATATTCCTTGCCTGTCAACCGCTCAATTATTTGATCAATGAATGGGAGCGGAAAATGGTCTTTCTTCGTGGCTGTATTCAATCTCCGATAATCTATGCAAATTCTCCACGAAGTGGTTGTTCTAGTTGGTATCAATTCGTTGTTGTCATTGATGACAACAGTCAACCCCGCTTTCTTGGGTACAACATGAACAGGGCTTACCCATGGACTATCTGAAATGGCATAAATGATGCCATTATCCAACCATTTGATGATCTCTTTTTTTACGACTTCCCGCATATTTGGATTCAATCTTCTCTGCATTTCATGGGAAGGTCGAGCCCCATCTTCAAGGTATATGTGGTGTGTGCAGTAACTAGGATTAATACCTCGGAGATCAGCAAGTGTCCAACCAATTGCCTTCTTGTTCTTCCTTAATACATCCAATAACCGATTTTCTAGGTCACTCGTTAGGTGAGCACTTATGATCACTGGTAAGGTTTTTTGCTCCCCTAAGAAGGCATATTTCAAATTCTCAGAGAGGGGTTTCAACTCTAACTGGGTGTTGTCAGATAAAGTGTTCTCAGATTCAATCAAGTCCTTCTCAATATCACATGGGGTGGATAGGAGCTGATCAAGATCAGTGCTTAGCTCCTCTAATAATGTGTCATGGTCTTCACTTGGAGATCCTTCTATAAGTCCAGTGTTCAGACATGCTTGGATAACTTCGTCCTCAATCAAATCCAATTGTTGACAAGATTCAATGCATCCACAATTCTCCTCTTCTTTTTTCTTTTGTAAAGGTTTCATTACATCAATTTCTATCTTCTCGTCTCCCACAGAAAATTCAACGGTCCCTTTTTCACAATCAACATGAGCCTTAGCAGTTGCTAAAAATGGTCTTCCTAATATGATTGGAGTGTGGCTTAGCTTTTCGGGAACTTCCATGTCCAAGACCAAGAAATCAACTGGGAAGTGAAAATCCTGAACCTTGACTAAAACATCCTCTAACACTCCTCTAGGTCTCTTAACCGAGCGGTCTGCTAGTTGGAGTGTAACCGGTGTGGGCTTAAGTTGACCTAGGTGGAATTGGTCAATCAATGATGTGGGGATAAGGTTAATGGATGCTCCGAGGTCTAAGAGTGCCTTCTCAAATAAGGTATCACCAATTTCACATCGAATCATAGAGGCTCCGGGGTCGCATCGCTTTTGGGGCAAGTGATGCAAGATGGCATTGGTGGTCTCTTGAGTTAGAATGTGACACTCGGGTGTTTGGTTTTTGGATTTTGTATTCCTCTTGGGCGTGCAGATTTCTTTGAGGAATTTAGCATATGTTGGAATGTGTTTGATGGCATCTAGTAGTGGGATGCTAATCTGTACTTGCTCAAACACTTTGAGGATTTCCTCATTTGAGGCCAGTAAGTTCTTTTTGGAATGGAGTTTCTTTAGTGCCTCAGGGAAGGGAGCTGGTATGGTGTGGGAAAATGGTGAGTCAGATATACAATCGTCTTCACCTAAGAATTCTTCGGTTTGGTCCTCAATGGGGTCTTTCCTTTCTTTTTCCTTCCCTTTTATTTTTGGTGGGTCTTGCGTGGTAGTCCCACTCCTAAGAGTCACGGCATGGGCACTAGCATTGCTACTTGATCCAGCTCCATTATTTTGTTGTGCTGAATTTTGAAAATTGTGAGGAGTTCTTTGGTTGGGGTATTGAAATCCTGTTGGGGCGATTTGCATATTCCTTGGATTTGGAGTGGGTTGTGAAGGTAGAGTTCCTTGTGTGGATTGGACTAAACTTTTCAATTGGGTCTCATTTTGTCTCTTCAATGCTTGTACTTCTCTTTGTAGTTCAGTCATCATCTTAGCCAGCATATCAAAACGGTCCTCTAAAGTAGCAGGTTGTGATCCTTGTGTATGACGAGACTCAGGTTGAGGTGGTGGCTTTTTTTGGTGAGATCCCTGCCCTTGGTGTTGGTCTTGACCTTGTTGTCTCCATGAGAAATTTGGATGTGAGCGCCAACCTGGGTTGTATGTGTTTGAGTGTGGGTTTCCTTGAACCCAATTGGCATTCTCGTATGGTTGAGGTGGTGTCTCAGAAGGGTGAGGTGGGTTACAATAGAAGGCAACCGGACCTTCTTGAGGTGTGTAAGTCTGTACAATAGGATGGTTAGTGTAATAGACCATTTGGTTAGGAGAAAAATGTGAGTAAGATTGTGGGGTATTTACAACAGGTGGGTGGGTTGGAGTATGTACAAATGCGAGAGGTTGTGGGGGTTGTGGAGCAGATGAAGTTTGCTCCTGGACGTTGCTAACATTTTGGTCTTTGCGGGGCTTTCCCTCTACTAATTTTACAAGTTATTCGACTTGTTTAGAAATAACGTCCATTTTGTCTAACTTTTTGCAGACTAATTCTATTTCTAAGCTTGAAAGGTTCTCCCGATTCTCAGATGTGTAGGTCTTGACATTTTTGGATGGGTCGATTCTGCAAAAAGTTTTGATTGAGGCGTGGTTGAGAGAATTTTCGCTCATATTCTCAAAGAGTTGCCACGCACTCTCTGCATCTTTGCTTAGAAAGTTCCTCCGCAGCTTGCATCTACTGTGTTCCTTAAGTCATCTCTAAGGCCTTGGTAAAATGTCTGACATAGGTGCCACTGAGGAACATCATGATGTGGGCATTTCCTCAGCATGTCATTGTACCTTTCCCATGACTCATGAAACAATTCTTCTGGTTCTTGGGTAAAGGTCGTAGTGGCTCTCCTTAAAGCATTTGTTCTACCAATGGGAAAGAATTTGTTCACAAAGGTCTTCCTTAAGTCTTCCCATGTAGTTATGATCCTTCCTAAATTTCTCAACCATTGACTTGCCTTATCTTTTAGAGAGAATGGGAATAACTTAAGGTGGATGTAGTCTTCACTTATGTCATGGTATACCAAGGTGTCACTTATGGATAGAAATTCATGGATGTGTTGGATGGGATCCTATGCACTCTTTCCATAAAAGTGTGGGAGAAGAGAGATGGTATTCGGTTTTAACTCAAAGTTCCTTTCCATGGGTGGGAGTTGGATCCATGGTGTGAGATGATGGAGATCGGGATCATAATACTCACGGATGGTCTTTGATCTCTCATTCTCTCTATCTCTTTCTCGTCGCATAGCAGCTAATTCCTCTCTCATTATGTTGAATCCTGCCAATAGCTGCTGATTAATTGTATTTTGGTCGGGTGGTCCTGGGATTTGAAACTCATCATCTTCGATTTGATCAAAGTCAGGTGGTGGAGGTGGTTGTGCCATCCTAAATCTAGATGATGATGTAGAAAATCTTGTGGGAGTGATGAAGTTAGGGTTGAACAATGGTGGTTGTTGGGACCGACGACCGTACATACACAATCAAACACAAAACAATTCCTTTTGCACACTCAACACGTGATGTGCTCTGATGAGCTTATCTTTTCAATTTTAAGGTGTTATCATCCAATCTTTAAAACACAATAACGCGTCCTAAAATGGGCCTCTAAATATGGGATTTGGGCTCTAGTAACCTAGTCTGCGTTGTGCTTCAATTACAATCACGTGTGCAAACCACAGTGCATCAACCAAGTTTCAAACAGATTTTTGTGAGATGATTTTTAAGGCAACCACTTGAGAATTACTTTCGATTTCAAAGAGAGGTTCGAGTGAGATTAGATTGATTCAAACAATCGCGGTTTTAGTGGTCTTAGTTCTTTAAGCAGGGGGAGAAAACCACAGAAATGCAAATGATGCGTGCGGGGTTAGAATTGTGTACCTGGCTCCCGCACTCTACTATGCAATATGCTTCGCAGAAATTTTAAATCTAATCAGGCACATGCAGTCATAGAATGCAATGATCCTAGATACGTCTAGCAATATGCGTGCACAGAAGTATTTTTGGTGTGTTTTTTTTTGAAAAATTTTTAATTTGTTTTGAAAACTGCCTAGATTACAAACAAGCTAATCTAAATGCAGTGCAAGAAATCAAACCTAAATTATTACAAAAAATAATATGGAGGGGTTGAGAAGAGAAGAATGTCCAGTCCAAATTACATATCAACAGAAAAATACAAATACAGGGAAATTTAATTTAACTACGAAATGAAATAGCAAAGAAATTTTTTCGTCAAATCAACGTGCGGTCTTAGACAAGTACGCTTGGTGTCAACGGATCTAAGGTGATTGTCTAGCTTGTTGGACGGGCTACTGCCGGTCGCTTCGCAAACAAATCGAGATTCCTTCGAGCGTCGGGTACCTGAAAAAAATGACGTCAGATTTGCGAATCAAAGTGCAAATGAAAAGAAAAACAGACACATACGCGTCGCCTCCCCGGCAACGGCGCCAAAAATTGATCGTCGAAAATCAGTGTGCGTAAATCGATATAAAAACCGAGTCGTTGTGCACAAGATAGAGGACGAATCAATAATAAAATTTATATCTGAAACTCAAGTTAACATAACACACATGAAATGTGTGCGTGTATAGTAGTGAGCAACGAGTCGAACACAGGGAGGCAGATTCGATGTATTTTGCTACCATTCTTTTGCGTAATATGAATGTAATTTTTATGGAAGCAAAATTAAAATGCAAAATCTAAAAGGAAGACAAACATAACTCAAATAAAGAGAAAGACACTGATTTATAAGAATGAAATCTTGATTGTAAACAGAATAGATATGACATGAAATCCTGGCATCTTAACAATACAAAGTTCATGAGAAAAATGAATGGTGGTTAAAAATTCAAATTGAACGAAGTCATAAACACCAAAATCATTGTTATCAAAACAAACCATGAGAGCTGGAAAACAACGAATAATATTTTAGAGAGATTGAGATCAAATTATTGTTCATGAGGTATTAGCATGCGACTTGGACGGTCGTAGATGGAGGAGATCTGCACTGCTGCAGGAGAGTAGTAGATCCGTGAGTTGATCGATGATCACAGCATATTGTCTTCCCATTGTCAAACGCCATAAATGGGACAGCACTCGTGGGATGTCTTCTTCATGGTTGTTGTCCATACTTTATCTCTATCCTGCAATACCCTCTCTAGATATGCCTGAAATGAAAGATTAATGCAAAATATCAACTAAAAGAAGATTCTACAGCAAACCTACAGAAACTAATGGCAGAACGAAAATGAAAATGAGCCGAGGGTGAAGGCTCATGTAAAGGACACGCCGCGGGACTCAAGAGCGAATGGCTTCTCTCTTTGATATGAGATTAGCTTCCTGAAGCTCCTGTCGATTGCAGTTGTTTTTCCTGTAGAGAACCTCACCCCCGCTCCCCCTCGCACGGTCTATCCTCCCACGCTATTTATCTCTGGCGTACCCCCCAGCTCTCGCGTGATTGTTGTGAATTCAAATCCGTTCAAATCCATCACGCGAGGTCTGCGCACCAAAGAATATTGCAGTAGCAATTCTGGGGATTTTGTTATCGGGATTTTAGGATGTAGAGCTGTCAATGGGGGCAACCGTGATCTGTCATCATGGGTATTTTATCAGAATCATCCACAATATTCGTGGGATTTCCATGCAGACTATTGAGTACGTTAATGGTTGCATGCTTTTGCATTCAATGGCATATCATCAATTATTTTAAGTGGATCTTGATGTATATAGCTATCCTGCTTACGTGGATTGCTATGTCTCCACCAATTGACTAAGAATGTGCATTGTGGAGTGGATGGAGAATGATGTTTCTTAGATGTTGCCAGATGAAGATCATGCGGCATGGATTAAAAAGATTTTCTTTGTGATCAACCAAAAGGTACCTTCAAGTTCAAGTGGTAAGGATTTTTGTTGAGGTGACCATGGGGCAAGCTCTGGATGGAGGTAACGGAGCTGAGGGAATACAATGAGTGATGAATGATACGAACCCAACCATGAATTTTGAAACATTGAGAACTGACCAATGATGACCCAAAATACTCTAGATGCAACTTTTAGGTTCACACACTGACAGTCGATAAGAACCAATGACCGATGACAAATGCAGCACAAATTATAGCAACTCATCTAGATAATGGTCAGGAAGATCTTATTTGAATCATTTAATTGTAATGAATCGTAGATTCATCAGCTAGTTGGAGTGATTTTTGTCCGACCTTCATGGATCCCTCGTAACCTCCATTCGGTCCACCTCACTTTTTTCAGGAGAACTACCCTCCTACTTTTTGTACATATCCACCTCAGCCACATTATCAGACCTCATACTTTTACCCACTGCCACATCCGTACTTTCCACCTTCACATCCAAATGAGACTGACCTGTTGGAGTCACCTCTCACGATGTCCACACTTGAAACCTTGACCTAGTTCATGGAGCAAATGAACTCGAGGATTGATGACCTCACCTACCTAAACAAGAGCCTTATCGATGCTTCACGATTTAATGATTCAGACTTGATTGAGGATTCTTGTGAGAGATTGCAATCTCCCAAAATACAAAAAAATGAGAAAATTTTAAAAACACAAAAAAGATTTCGGGAGACACATGATTGAGACAGACTATGAGGAGAATGCTCACTTACCAGACCCTTTGACTGCACAGCCTTTCACACCCTGTCCCACCTTTGACCCCGAGGATGTCAATGTGCAGACTGCTTTAGTATGCCTCATGTATATGTTGATTCCGACTTCCTCCCTTGTATGGAAGATGTCCAAAAATTCAAAAAAATGTTGAATGAACCCGAAGTGGTGGCTACTATTGATGAGATCATTCGTGCCCCGCTTCAACAGGCCATGACTGATTTATCTGCTCCTCTTCCCAAGAAGAGAAAGCGGAGGAACAGATCTGAGCATCATATCTTTTCACTGCCCATGTCATCACACACCGTCCCATTCCTAGGAAAAAGAACATTGCCACACCTTTCATTAGCTGCACCATCTCTGACTTCACATGTGATCACGCTCTCCTCGACGGCGGTGCTTCGATTAGTATACTACCCTTCTCGTTGGTACGGTCTCTTCACTTAGGACCTCTCAAGAAGACCAGGATGATAGTACAATTTGCTGATGGATCTATTAAGAGGCCAAAAGGTATCCTTGAAAACGTCGTCATATCAATTCAGGGTAAGAAGTACAATGTTGATTTTGTCGTGTTGCCCATGGAGACCTCCACAAGGGAGCACTCTCCGATCATACTGGGACGACCATTCATTGCCTCTGCGAGGGTCGTTATTGACTACGGATCAGGAGAGATTTGCTTTTGTCCTGGTGACAAGAGCGAAGTGTTAATCACCGCACCCACAATTGACTAAAGACATGCGCCTGATGTGACTACACCTATTATGGTTGATTTTGAGGCCTATGATCTATATGAGGATATCAGAGAGACCTTCTTTATGACCAATGATGAGACCCGAGAATTACTCTCCAATGAGGAAGTCTCGAAAAGCATAGACCTTGGAGTTTCCGCTTCCTGTGATTGGCGTTGTGTTGATGACATCCGCGAAATTTACACGATTGACACCTTAGAGCGGAGGACAGATTTCGAGACTAGACATGATGGACATGATTTGACTACTTTCACTAATGAGTCCGCTCATGTTCACGTAGATACTGATGACAAAGGTTGAATTTGATTTGGTTGCTTTTATTCGAGAATTCGGTCCTTTTTTATGAGAAAGATGATCCAGTTGAGATTATTGAGGACGAACAGAGTTTGGCTACTTCCACTGACGAGTTTGTTCCTTTTGGTTTTTACCTGGACGAGACCTCGCAGGACGACAATGAATACACTTCTTCCGATGATGATGATGAGTTCGTCCCATTCCACTTTGACATCAGCAAGACTTCCAAAGCCGGACCTAGTCATACTTCTTTCACTGATCCATCTGTGCCTCTTCCCCCTAGGGCCACTGAGGACATACACCCTGTTGGCCCAGATCGGTTAGTATCATCTGAGGACCCCAATGTCGACCTGCACCACACTAGATCTATTCCTCAACGGTCCCGCAAGAAGGTTTGCTTTCAACCTTCTTGATCCTTTGTATATCCATCTTGTTGTACATTCTCTTTTGTGTAACTCAGTCTCTCTCATGTTTTGATCATTCACCCCATTCTTATGTGTACCTTGCTTAGGACGTACTTTGTCCTAAGTGTAGGGGGGTGAATGAGCCGAGTGTTCATTCATCGTTCCGTTTCATCACTCCTGTTGTTGTCTATACTTAGGGCTTCTTTTACCCTAAGTATAGGGGGTGTGATGCGTACATCCGTTTCTATCTTCTTCCATCTTCTGATCTCTTTTCTTCTTTTCTTCTTTTCCTCTTCTATCTTCTTTATCTACCGAAAAGGTGTCGCCCCTTTTTGTCAGTTTTCTATACTTAGGACGTACTTTGTCTGAAGTATAGGGGGGTGTGCACCTCGAGTATTTCTATTCTTTGATCCCCTCCACTGTCTCCTCTTCTTGTCTATACTTAGGGATATCTTACCCTAAGTATAGGGGGGAGACAGTCTGAGTACGATCTGTTCATTCCCACCCTTGACCCTCCATGATTTGTGGACAGTCTGCTATATTTAGGATTATTTGATCCTAAGTATAGGGGGATGGTCGACTTCTCATTAGTTTATTCATTCATCTCTTGTTCATTTATTCTTTAGACTTTTCTATACTCAGTACGAGTTATGTCTTCTCTTTTTCTCTCTGATCTATGAAGACATAGCTCAAGCTAAGTATAGGAGGTCGTATATACTCCGTATATACTTTAGCCATAACTCGTACTTTCGTATTTTTACTAATAATTATGGCTGTTACGCTTATAAAATTCATTAAAAACCTTAATAAAAAAAGATGTGATTATTCCTAAAATTCTTTTTGTACTTACTGATTAATAAATCAGGTGGAAATATTTTTTGCAAAATGTTTGAAAAATAGTTTAATAATCTTTTGAAAAAATCTTTTGAAAACTATTTGGAAAACATTTTGTTACATGTTTTCAACCTTTGTAAAAAATTTTGATTGTAAAATTATTTTCTTTGTGTGAAATAAAATGTTTGGAAAATGATTTGCAAATGGTTTGAAATATGGTTGCAAAAATATTTGAAAAATCTATATATACTATTTGGGAAACTTTTGCAAAATGATTTTCAAATACGTGTACGAGTTTGTAAAATTCTTTTTAAAAAGTATTTTGGACTATAGTTTTCAAAATTGTTTGAAAAACCTTTTGTCAAATAAGTTTGAGGAATACATATATCTCGTCTAAAATTATCTATGTATATACATATAAAATCGACCACTTACCTTGTAAATTCTTAAAATCTAATTCTTGTAAATATAAGATGCATCCCCATGTAAATATTTGTACATAGTTTTTAACCAAAACCTTTTATTTTCAAAAATCCCAAAAACATTTGCAAAACTAAAATCCAAAAACATTTGAAAAATCTTTTTGAAAAATCCAAAAGAATGCATATGCATCATCCTTTGAAAAATCTATAAAAAAGTTCAAAATCTTTGAAAATTGCATCAACAAAAATATTTTCTACATGGCATTTGCATAGAATAAGAATTTTTCGGATTGAGTTTGATAGTTGAACAAGTCTAAGTAAAATCCAAAGATTGGAGCTTGGTTGCGCCTTATAATCTACCTAATAACAGGAACCTTATAGGAGCTGGAATTGAGGTACTTCAGATCTAGTCGACTTAATTCTTTGAGGATAACGAGACTAGGTTCAATGGATGCTTGACTGCATAAGTAGAGTATTTCGGAGCACACGCACGACTCTTGTTGATAATGACCTAACTTGGACACATGCACCTTTCACTTGGATCAACTCAGTTGGAGTGGTGAGGGGGTTGAATTTGCCGGTACGAGATGCACATTGAGGACAGGAGATCGTGGGTTGCAATAAAGCTTTAAAAGAAGGATAGTCTACTGGCTCAAGAGGAAAAACTCCCTATGTAAATGTTGTTGTATATAGTATTAAAAAAATGCAAAAATCAAAAACTCCAAAAAAGTGGACAGGCTTGTACAAAAATAAAAATGCCTACTGGAATGTACATATGTATATAGTCAATAAGCAAGCTTGAGCTTCAAAGTCAAATCTTTTGAGCCAGCATCTAGATGACTTGACTACACTAGTCTTGCATCCTAGGATAGGTAGCTACACTGGCTACCGTCCATTCTTCTCTTCACCCCCTCCTCTTGAGCCGGTTGCCACGGAATACCCTGCTTCTTGAGGAATGAGTTATTGGATTGGGGAATCATTGGATTGTCATATTGGAGAAGCCAGTCTCTTTGTCATTTCAGTTGGGGAGAGCCACCATCACTTACACTGTACGAGTCAGATTCATAGTCGTAAGGGTTTGCGTATGAGTTGAAATATTTCTGACATGGCTATTGAGGAAACTTGGGCAGAGTTTTGGGATTCTCGAAAGCTGTTGGATTTCAAATCCGGTTCTCATTAAGGTTCCTCCCGCACTAAATTCCAAAGGTTCGATTTAAACTCCAAACTTTGATTTTGTGAAGACAAGTTTGATAATTAAATTCAATCCATCTTTCTTCTTTTTCTTTTCTTTGTTTTTCTTTTCTGCACTTATTGCATAAGTGTTTGCTAGGTACTAGCAAAGGCAACTATAGGAGGATGATGAATCTACATTTCACCATCTTTATTCTATCATTTTGGCCTTAAAAATCCTAGTAAATGCGTGTAAATAGCGTTAATTTAGCATTCATGCATCATCGCGTAAATAGTGTATAAAATATGGTTTTTAAAGACAAAATTATAGAATAAAGAAAAGAAAATAAAAAAATAAAATATTGTAAATATTTCATGACCCGAAACTCCAAGACCAAGGCATCTTGATGACTAGGACGACAAGAAATAAAGTAGGGGGAGATAAGGGCTAAAAACCAATAAAAAATTACCTTTTATTTTATTCATTTTGGGACCTATTTTTAGTTCTAATTTTTATACTTCAAATAAAGAAACTTTATACATGTAAGTTGTAGATAATTAAATAAAGAAAAATACAAAATTGATTTCAGTCAAAAATAATGTAAAGGCAAAAAGTTATGACCTAAATAAAATTCCAGAATCCCAACTTCCCAGACATGTATCTCTCAAATAAAAACTTGAAACATACCAAAATCATCTTTAATTGTATATAACTTTTAATAAGCTATTTAATGAAGGTGGTTTCATACTTTTTGGAGTTACGGTTTGACAGTTGAGTTTTGGACCCCACTTGTATACTTATACCGATTAAAATATTCATCTTATTTACTATTCATTATTTTTATATTTTTATATTTTTATAATTTTCTAAATATTATTTATAATATATGTGTATATTAAAACAGAAATAAAAACACAAAGAAAACATAAAAATAAAATACTTGTATTCAATACCTAGATGAAATACCTATAACTATATAAGTATGAATAATACATTTATTTATTTATTTGTATAAAATACATCAGAAAAATAAAATAAAAATTTATTTAAGTTTATAAAAATAAGTTATAAATATATAAAATAATAAACAAAATTAATAAAATTAATTATAGAATAAAAAATAAAATATTAAAATATATAGAAGAATAAACCTATATAGACCATAAAAGGCAACTTGTAATTTTATACCTCTAAAAAATAAAAAAATCATCATAAAATACTTTATAAAATAATAAATATTTTTATTTTATAACCTAAAATTAATAAAATCAATTATTATTTTTTTACTGATTTTTGAAATATTTTCCAGGAGGTTTTTCCTAGTTGGTCCACGTGGACCAACCAGGGCGCAGTGCCAGTTGACCTCGGTCAACTGCACTGTCCCCCCCCCCCCTATGCCCTGTTAGAATGCGTTTTTGCCATATTTCTCGGAATTTTGGGGCCCGCATCGTTCACAATTTCACCTCGGGCCCTTCTTGACTTTTTCTCCCCATATATCCACCCATACACGCCCATATTTTGTATCAAGGATTTGATTGTTGATTCACGGGTTACACCTCGATCTTCATGTTGTTTCATCCACTTTCTGACCAGCCTCTGCCACTCTTATCAGAGCCTTGTTTTTGTCCGTTTTCGTGGATTTTTCGAGGTCAAATCGTTCACCATCTCGTGTCAATTCCTTCACGACTTTTGATCCTCGTCCATTGCTCTTACACGCCCAAGCATTGCTTCGAGGATTGGATCCATGATGCGCTCAATATTCTTCGATCTTTGAGCCTCATCAACCACGTGTACAAATTTTGAACACATTTTGACCGAGCTTGGACCCTTCTTTGGCCGTGCTCTGGACAGGTGAGGTGACAACTCTCCTCCAGACCCATCTAGTAAGGTTCGGTGACGTCTAGTGGCGCTCCACCCATCTCTGGTGGCCCGCGCCACCGTGAAGTATCATCTCGCGGTTTTTGACTGCTTGAGGTCTATTTTCTTCACTTTCTTCTTGCATTTCGAGCATAGATACCATCCGAATCATTTCCCACATTTGATTCTGCATCTTCTTGTTAACACCGACGCAACCCCACACCCTCCAGCCAAAGCTTGGCTGGAGGAGCAACTCCTACATCTCCCCCATTTTCACAGAAGAACTGCATATTTCATCATTTTGTTTGCACCTAACGAACATGTCGAGACCTCGTTCTCGAGCCCTTTGATCTCGCAGGTATTGAGTATGCCACGCGCAGCCACCTAGAGGGTATTTCGAGCTCGTCGGAGGTGGAGAACGCCGCCTCCCACGCACCTGGGCAGCCCCATCTCGTGCTGTGCAGAACTGAAATGAAGGGGAGAGTGCACGCTACAGTTTCCATCCATCTTCCCCCTCCCCTTTGATCTATACTATCCGCGTCACAAGGGGCATCAACCGTCCGATCGGCCTGAATCAATACGCATCCACGCATGCCACGTGGATAAGTGGTGAATTTTGCATTCAGACCCTCGAAATTTTGGATTATTTTAGGAAGGATTCGCATTTTTTTTGAATTGCAGTTTCATATTTATTCATTCATTTGTACCCCTGCACTTAAATGCTCATAAATCATTCATCTGAACTCAGTTTCTTACGAGATTTTTTTGTTAGAAAGAATCTTTAAAAATCTACATTATATCCAAATTTCAAAAGATTCTGATGCACAAACTATTAATGGTGGATTTTTGAATTCAGGGTACTTATTTGGTGTATTTCTTTAATAACTCTTTCAGTACTTGATATAACTTGCTCATTTTTGGATATGTTGTAGGAATTAGTAGGGCTGAATTTGTACTCAAATTTCATCAAAATATATTGCAATTTGTGTCATGTAGAATTTCTACAATATTTCAAGTGATTGATTTATTTCTGGAGCATTATTCATCTATTTGAAAGTCTAAAAATATGTTTATATGCCTCTATGCTTGTTCTACAATTGGAGATTTTTGTTGTATTTTTATCCTGTTGTTTGATTAGTCAAAAAATCAAAAACATCATTTCTACTTTTGTGGTGTGTTTTATTTTTATTATATTCATTACATCTCAGGAAAATACCAAAAAAACTGTAGCTTTCTCTCATCCATATCTATATCATATCCTAAAAGCATTCAGTAATTTTAGCTCTAGTGTCCAAAAACTCAAAAACACTTCAAAACTTGCAAAAATCATTAAAAATTGAAATAGTGTCAAAACCCAAAAACAAAGTCTTGTTTTCTTTTATATAATCTCCTCTATCTAGGAAAAATATAGGTATAATTTTAGGACTTCATATTGAGATAATGGTAGTACTTTTTCTGAATGTCCTTTTTGCCTTATTTTTTCAAGTTTAGAATTGTCGTTTTATCTTATTACTTGATCTTTACAAAAAAATATAAAAACATTTCAAAATTGATTAAAACACAAAAAGATTTTATTTTCTGTATTTTGAATATTTTTACCTATTTTTCTCTTTCTCTCATCTCTTATATATATATATATATATCCTATATATTCTTATATCCTTATTAAAAGAAAAGAAAATATAAAAAATATAAAATATAAAAAGAAAAATATAAAAACAGAAAATTAAAAATCAAAATAAAAAATCAAAAATAAAAAATTAAATAAAAAATGTAAAATTAAAAACCCACAAAAAATATCACTTGTATATACAAATACATCACATTCGCATTTGAGCTTGATTGCCCCAATCTACCTGTTTGCTTCCTATGTTTGACACTCTAAACATACTTGCACCTGTACACATCTTTGTTGTAGAGTTATAATAAATTTTAACTATGCACCGTTTTTCATTGTTTGATCTATGTTATGGGTTAATTGTTGTTTTAATCCAGATTTCGTGTGGTCGATTCAGCGAATGAGTTCCCGCCTTGTGTGGAACTTAAGATCATTGATTTTCTGGGTTAATCACTCATCCATTATGTCAGGGATAATTGCAAACTACTTCTTCATGTACGGTATCTTGATGATGATACAGTTATTGAAAACACAGATGAGGAGGCCAAGATTCTGAGTATCATCCAGCAGCGTGAACCAAACTTAGCCTAGTTTTAAATATTCATAAAACAGGACTCTTTTGGCATACATGTGATGGTAAGAAGCTTCGCAAAGGGTTGTTCCCAATCGGTGTTGGAAGACCTTTATTAGGCGTGAAGTTGTTTGGAGGGGCGGTTAGCAGGGGCAGAAATTTTTATTAAAGGTTTGGCTTTGTAGAGGGCTACTAAAGCGGTGAAGTTGATGCATCTCCATCCTCAGTTGAATGATCATCAGAATGAGCTTATTTTACTCCGTTCATGTATGGGTACTTCAAAACTTTTATTTGGGTTGAGGATTGCCAACTTAAGTACGTGGAGGAGGCTGCAATATTATTTGACAGAGGCTTACGAGATTATCTTGAATACATTGTTGTTTGTGGAGACTTTTTTTGGAGACCTTCAATGAAGAGTGGCTTCTTTGCCCATTCGGCTTGACGGTTCGAGGCTTCTTTCAGTTGTTGATGCTTCTTTGTATGCCTTTTTGGCTTTTAGGACGCAATCTTTGGAACTTAAGGATCATACCCTTTGAGAGAATGAGATTTACAATATGGATACTGACTTTGATTGTGCTCTTCAAGGACTTCGTGGCATGATTCTCTCTTTCAACCTCAGTTGTTTGTCTAGAGAAAAGGCTATTTTTGGTGTCTTCAAGCTGATCATGCCCAAGATTTTCTCCTTGCTTTACCTATTGACGGACTAGGGCTACATATGTCACCAGTGGAGTATCGCAGTATTCTCAAATATCGTCCCATGGTTCCCTTATTTCAAGTGGATGAGATATGTTCACTCTGCCGTAATACATGCCTAGACAGTTTTGACGATCATACAATTCATTGCAAGGAACTTCCGAATTTTAAGTACATACATGATATTGTTAGGGGATGTTTTATTTGATGTACTCATAACTGATCCGCAGCAGGGTAGATTCACGCTTAGACCTGTTGATATTTTGATTTTTGGATGGATCGGAGGGAAACATGCTTGTGTAGACTTGACAGGAGTTTCTTCACTGGTGGGGTTGAAGAGTGGGATCTTCACAGCAGGCCATGTCGTCTTCAAAGCTGCTTCAGGAAAAATGATGAAGCACGAGAAAGCATGCACTAAAAAACATCATGTCTTCATCCCTTTTGCTTTTGATATTCTTGGTTTCTTAGTGCCAGAAGCTATTGAGCTTTTGAAGAGGATCCAAAAAAACATGAGTAGATGGTTTCTAGATTTATGGATGCAGTTTTCAGAAGAATTGACTTTGCAATTCAAAAAAGACTAGCAGCACAACTTGTTGCCCTACTGTCTCTTATTTCGATGTAATCTCTCTTTGTGAAATCTTGCATATCATAATCGTACTACCAACGAGATCGATTGTCGAAGGGACTGGTTAAAGACGAACAGAAAAAGTTGTCAACCAAGATACGATCATTCTGAAAATTACAAGTTCGAAAAATCTGCTTGGTAAACTTGCACTCATCAAACAAATTATATATTGTTTCACAAGTTTCTTCTTCTGTGTATTAACAACAGACGATACAGTAACTGATTTATAAAGTATAAACCCTAATTTGTTGTAGTGGCAATTCCGGATGAGCTCGTGCACATTATATAAAATCTATGTTAAAAAAATTTAATGCGAATTACAAAAGAGGGTTGCGACAAGAGGCTCATTTTTCAGATTTAATAGAGGAATCTGATCTTATTTTTTTTAGGGTTATACAATTGTGTTATTCTTAGGTTTTACAATCCAGAATTTTTTTTTTTGCAAAATCAATTGTGCGCCTTCATTCTTGGCAATTAAGAATTGTGCCCCTCTTATATTCTGAGTTATGTCCTCTTTTTTGAAGAATCAATTGTGCCCGTGTCTTCTTGGGCAATTAACACTTTCGCCCCTCGGGTTAGTTCTATTGTTAATTAGATAAATTAAAGCATGATTTATACAAACTAAAGCTTGATTTAGTATAATTTTCTTACAATGTTCTCCTTACAATTAAAAAAAATACAAGTATACCCCTTTTTTTCTTTTCCAATCCGTTGGAAAATGAATGGATGGAAATTAGCGATGAAAACGGTCGGATACGGATGCGTATATATCTATAATCATTTTTTTTAGTAACAAGAGGGTGTCATCCCGAGATGGGATTCACTGCAATAATATGATTATAAAAAAAAGAGTTGTACATCACCCAAAAGCCCAGAAATGATACAATGAATTACAATGAGCTAGCATATTCTCTGGATAGAACCTTTGATTTTTGAAAATTAGATCATTCCTTCCCACCCAAATGGCCCACAGAATCGCAAAAGGCAGAGTGCAATCATCGGATGAATTGCCCCCCACCGACCTTACCGACCTCCAAAACCCAATGGCTCCTCCTGTCGAAATCCATGATGGCCCGATCTCCTTCCACACCTTCTCTGACGTCGGACACGTGAAGAACAAATGATCTGCATCTTCAAATTGTTTTCCGCATCTGTCGCATCGAGTGTCGGTAATACCAAACAATCTTCCCCTCCTTGCTTTATCACACAATCTTCCCCTTCTTAAACACCAAAGGAAAATTTTAATCCTGCCTGGTATCTTGCTTGCCCAAATAATCTTCATATCCTGGCAGAAGTCTGGATCCATGGTTTCTGCAGACCCCTTGAATTCCTTGTACGCTTTCTTTGTTGAGAATCTGCCGCCGTCCAATTGAAAATGGTCCCTGCCCTGCGTGATGCAATCCGGAGATGGTAGTTCAGACTGCATCCTTGCAAGCTCCTCCGAACGCTGGTTTGAGAGAACTGACACAAAATGTGGGTCCCAGGACCCTGATATCCCAACATTCACCAAAGTGCACTCCTTCGAATCAGCCAACGCGAACAGGCTCGGGAACCTACTGCTCAGCGGACCATCCCCCGTCCAATCATCTCGCCAGAACCTGAAGACTTCCCCATTCCCGACCTGCGGTCTCATTCTTGATGCCAATAATGGTAGAACTTCTCGGACACCAGCCCATAGCGGGGACTCAAACCTCCCTCTTCCTGCCTCTAGGGAGCCCTGCACACTGTAAAGCTCATGCAAAAGTCCAGCAACCAATCTGTTCGTCTTGCCCCAAATCCGAATAGCCCACTTTGCCAATAGAGCTTTGTTCATGCACGCCAAATCCTGAATCCCTAAGACTCCTTTGTCCCGCAGTTTCGTCAGCTCTTCCCAGCCTACCAAATGCAACCCTGATCTGTTCTTCTTACCATCAGACCAGAAGAATCTCTTCATCATGGCTTCGACCTTCCTGCGTACTCCCACAGGCATCGGTCTAGTGGAAATAAAGAAAATAGGGATTGCTGAGAGCATGTGCTTCAAAAGAATCAGCTTTCCCCCCTTTGACAAGGTAACTGCCTTCCATCCTGCCAATCTCTGCTTCATCCTCTGAATGACCATGTCCCAATCTGATTTTTTGAGCCTGCCTGCCACCAATGGGAGCACCAAGTAAGAAATCGATAACTCTCCCAACGGGCAATCCAACAACTCTGCCCATCGGATCCCCTCGTCACCCTCCATTCCAAAAGGAACCACCACCGACTTATTTTTATTGATCTGAAGGCCCGATAGACTACTAAAAGTTCCCACAATTTGCTCCGCCCTTCTAGTCATCTCCTCTAATCCGCCTAGGAAAATCATTGTATCATCAGCGTACTGTAAGATAGGTAAGGAGATGGTGCCACAACGAAACCCTTCGCACCATCCTTTGTCAACTGCACGCATGAACAACACTGCTAGAGTATCCGCCACCAAAACAAACAACATCGGTGCCAAAGGACATTCCTGTCTGACACCCCTCTGGGGCTGGAACCCCCCCCCCCCTTTAGGTCTCCCGTTCACCATGACCGCATAAGAAGACGTCGTGACACATCTCTTCATCCAAGCAATCCACCGGTCTGGGAAGCCATGTCGCCTCAGAGATAACCATAGAAAGTTCCAGTCCACACAGTCATAAGCTTCCGTATAGTCAATCTTCCAAAATGGCCCCTTTCTTCTTTGTACGCCTCCACTGAAGAGAAATCTCAGTAGCCATAATCAAGCCATCAGCCATCTGTCGACCGGGTATGAAAGCAGACTGCCCCTGCAGGATGATCGAGTCGAGCACCTTTTTTAATCTGTTAGCCAAAACTTTTACAACTATTAAGTATATGGCATTGGATAGTGCAATCGGCCTGTAGTCGTCGACTGTCAACAGATGGTCCTTCTTGGGCAAGAGAACAAACAGTGCCCTATTAACTTTCTCGAAGCCCCTATTCCCCTCTCTAAATTCATTGATCACTTCTACAACTTCGTCCTTCAGCATGCTCTAAAACTTCCTATAAAAATAAACCGGAAATCCATCAGGACCAAGGGCCCCATCCTCATTCAGTTCCCAAACTACCTTCTTAATCTCTTCCTCCTCGAAAGGAGCCTCTAGCCTCATTGATTCTTCCTCCGACAAAACTTGTACCCCTCTCCCAAGCCATCCCCAGACCTCCCTATGCCTCCTTCTGGATGCCTCCACGAAATGTCCCCTGAGAGCACACCCTAGCTGTGCGTCCCCCTCCACTCTCACCCCCCCCCCCAATCTCCATCTCCTGGATGTAGTTCTGCCTTCTTCTTCCCGATGCAACTGCATGGAAATATTTTGTGTTTGCATCTCCCTCCCGCAGCCACTTTTGCCTGGATCTCTGCCTCCATTCTACATCCTCCTTACTATCCTCCAACCATATTTCTTCTAACAGTCGCGCTCTCTCTGCGATCTCTTCCTAATTAAGGCCTCTCTGGTCATCCAGCCTATCCAGTTGTACAACTCCCTCCTGAATGACACCCCTCTGTGCTCTTCGCCTCTCCCTCACCTCTTTCTCGTATTTCAACAGGAACTTTTTCAGTGACGTTAATTTATTTGCCAGGCGAACCACTGCTGACCCCTCAGGCCTCCACTCAGCCCACCGTGAAGTCACCTCGTCCTTAAATCCGTCCTCCAAAAGCCATGACCGCTCAAATCTGAAGAAGAATCTTGTCCTCGTCTGCTCCTCAGAAGATCACAAGATCGGTGTATGATCCGAATGAGCCCGAGGTAGCGCCCAAGCTCGAGATAGAGAGAAGAGCTCCGTCGCATCCGGTGAAAAAAGAAATCTATCCAAACGGGATCTCGATCTGACATTACGCCATGTGTACGCGCATCCAGTTGCATCCATGATTGATAGCCCTCGTGCATGATTAAAGTTCGCAAAGGCTTCAGAACCCGGGTCACGACCACCTCCATTCCTAGGTCGATCCTCTAGTAGAAGAGTTATGTTGAGGTCTCCACCCATAATCCAAATACCATCCTCTAAGCCCAATGTTGTCTGAACCAGGTCTGTCGTGAGGGAGCCACGATCATTTCCAGAGGGACTATACACGTTTGATAGTGTAAAAGAAATGTTGTCCATCATGCGCTTCAGGCTCACCGAGATAGAGAATTGTGATCGCATCTCGCCCGTCTTCTCAAACTCCGCCTTCTTCCAACCCGTCAGCAATCCACCAGCAGCACCTTGAGCCTTCACCTCGGCAAATTCAAAGCCCCCACTATCACCCCCTAGGTCTCTCCACAACTTATCTCCATCCCTTGAGACTTTCGTTTTCTGCAGCAATACAATATCTGCCTTTGCATCCATTATAAGTTTCCTGACTCCCATTCGTTTCTCGGGGCGGCCCAGACCCCTCACATTCCAAGATAGCACCTTCATAATGATATCTCTTTCTTCTTCTTCAACGGGGCCACCAACCCCAGACTTTCCGCAAAACTTCTGTCCAACAAATTAAAGTAACTTGGGCCCCCGATTGACGACGCCGGCATAACGACCTTCGATAAAGACTTCGGAGCTCCCGAGTTGGGTCTTACGGCCGCCACCTCCAGCCTCTTCCTCCACCTTTTCTTCCTCGTAGCTACCCCTCTCCTCTCAAAAAACCAGCTGAATCGCCGACCCTCGTCACCCCCCCTCAAGGCCTTCCCCCGCGCTGACTCCTGATGGGCCTTCTCCAAAGCGGTGTCCCCCAGACACTCCTTTGAGGCCACTTCCAACCCTTCTCCCTCAACCCCTCCCTCCCGACCTCCATCTTCCAACCCCATCCATGCCTCTCCCCCTGTGCACTCAACCGTACCTCCGATGCCATCCCCCGCCGTCGCTCGGAATCCCCCCCATCCGCACAGACTTGGTTGAGCCCTCCCCCTTCAACATGGGCACGGATCGACACGGCAGGCGAATTTGCAGAGAGTCCAAGCTGCTGATCGCAGACCTGACGTGCAACCTCTTCTACTTGTATTGAATTCGTACCTTCCGGCAAGGAGCCCCGTGTTTGAATCTCTTCATTTGGATGCGGATGATCTGTTGGAAGCACCGTGCCCCCAAAGCTCAGTGCTGCATCTTTTGAGGGTTCGGGAGATGTTGAAGGCATGCTTTCGTTATTCGTGTCTAGCAGAACGTCAGTTACCACAATCCCCATTCTCGGGTCCACTTCCGCATCCGGAGTCGCCTCCACCGGTTTCTGGATCAGCGACTTCCATCGAGAGAAGCTACGCGGGTTGGATTGGCCCAGACCAGACTCCACTCCCAGATTTGAGCATTGATCTGTGCAGTTGGACACTCCCACTTTCAAATTTCCCTTCTCATTTGCCACGGTGGCAATGTGCACCCGTGAAATTAATGGGACGCTCGGAGATATGGCAATAGATCGTTTCAATTTTTCTTGATTTGATTACCCAGCATTGATTGCTCCGAAACGCACGCCATGCAAAATATTCGGTGACGTTTTGCCTTCCAATTCAGCCGACATCGGTGCCGCGATCTCCGGGTTCCGCTCGTCGCCGGAGCCACGACGGCCGCCAACGCCTTGCTCCCATGGCTGCTCCAGACGAGCAGGCAATACTCCAGCCGTCGCCAGCTCCACCTGAAATAAACGCCCCTCCATTCGCACCTCCCACCAACCCAGCTGTCGAGGATGGATTCCTCAAACCCGGATGATGAGGTCAGGCCACTCGCCGCGGGCGACTCCAACATTGACGATCTCTTCCACCTCGGTTATTCCCGAGAGAATCTTACGCACACGATCCAGGCGACGCCAAAGAAATGGAATTCCCCATACGCGAACCACGGACAAGCCGCAGGTTGACAAGAGGTTGTCCGAAGCACACGCCGGTCTATTTGTATATGTATAATCATATCTTTATCTATTTTAAAATACGAATGCGACGGATATGAAAAATGTGTTATCATATCCTTAAAAACGAATACGAATTTAAAACTATACAAATCGGATACGGATAATAACCGAAATATTTAATAGAATAACTTAAATATGCATGTTTAGGATGGTTTACATATGAAATAGATATACCATATATATTCATTTCATAACAATTATATCATTCAATTGTGAATGCAATCATAAAATATTATTATGCACAGTTATAAATAAATCTACTACTGTATTTATGTTTGAAAACAGATATACGAATGCGAATATTGACAAATGGTAAAGTGATATCCATATCTACATCCATTGTAAAACGAATACGAATATGAATGTCAATAAAACGAACAAGATAACATATCAGATAGGAATATGTTCTATCTTTTTTGATCCCTAATGGAAACTGACTCAAGAGGCATACCTGTTATACCAACGAAGGTAGGCTCACAATTTTGCGAAAAAAGGGAGAGAGAGAGAGAGAGAGAGAGGAGCAAAATTGATATTACATAATCTAAGAAGGGTGTAACTATAAAATATAATAGTTTATATTAAACTTCCACGACGTTTGTTTATCGACGGTATACCTTAAAATCGAAAGTTCAATCCATCGTTGAAAATGAGATCTTAAGTTGAGAGTCGACGCATAATTGACATTTGTTTTGTAATATATTTGGCTCGACATGTAAAGGCATTTGCATTATCTAAAATCTCGTGTCTTTGGAATATATAACTGATCAGTTCCGCTGCAACTTAGATTATTTAATCATAGGACGTGGACTATGCTACACTTTCCATGTTGCTTCATTTGGAAAAAAAATAATTTTTTAAAAAAATTAATTACTTGACCATGCATGCATGCATGTGTGACGTACCAATCTTTCTGGAAGAACATAATTATAGTCTAATTAAGTTAAGTACAACTACTATTTCTATCTTATATGGTGATTAAGACGTGAGCAATGTCTAATCTCGTAGTTTGACTGTCAGGTAATGTGATTACCGTATACTACAATCGTAAAACAAAGTGTTTTACTAGTTAACGATCTCCTCCAAAGTAGAATTTTTTTTGTGTGGATAAACCATAGAGATTAACTTTCTACGTGTTTGGATTATCATGTCTCATCTTCTAATTAACGTTCGCCGGGTCGAATTCCGCATTCCGCGGTCGGCCCGTCAACGTAACTTCACTGCTAGCTTCACTGCAAAGCGAATTCCCGAGTTCTTTTTAACTTCACGTCTCGAGTGATTCATAGTTTCGTAAAAAAAAATTAGCTTATGGTAATGAATATTCTGAGAACTGTTGTTGTAATATTCAATCTTATGTTTATAACGACGAGTATTACTGATCCTAAATTTATCTTTAACGGAGTTTAGATACTTTAATTTCAAATATTTAAATATGGGGGTAAATAAAAAAATATCAGTTTTATATGACCATTAAGTGATATACGTAGAATAACTGACGTCGATAGATAAAAAATGAATAATTGATATTACGTGTTTATTAATTCGCTAAATAATGATGTGGTTATTTAAATATATTATGCGCGCATATTTATATCTACATGTAAATGTAAGTCCATATGTATCTATTTTTTTTGTGAAAATTTTGCCGAAAATTCAACTCGTGTTAATCGAGGCGAGTGGGTGAGCGGTTTCCTTTTTAAAACGGTGGGCGATTAAGCATGAAATCATCACTAATTATATTCCTAATCACTTTTGTTCTATCTTAACCATCAAGGTCTCGATGATGTCGATAGCTGTCGTTCAATTTTTCATCGTATGCAGTTACGACAATCCTTAGTTTTTTATTTCTAATCAAGTTTGAATCATGTTTTTAATAATTTAATTAGATCACTCTTAGCAAACATGCAGATACTTTAATTGAATGCAACTCTATTGGTCGATTTGTCAAACATATTGTTTATTATGTGGTTGTAGTTTTCCATATTAATTGTCAGTTCCGTTGTATGCGAGTTTTTATATATCAGGAGAGATTTTACCAGGATGCTCCTACAGATATTTAAGCAGGAATTTGATTTGCGTTTTTACAGTTAAGTCCCCCTCAGATTCTCTAATTACACTTGTGTCCCTACCTTTTTTTTACAAGTATTGAAGGGCAGCCTTGTCAAATACTTTAAGAATACAGAGGCACACTCGTTATTGCAAAAAAAGCATAGGTATATTTGTTATTGCTAAATCTCAAAGGGGGTACCAGTGAAAAAAATCCTTCTGATTTTTAGGATTTGCAGAAGTGCAATGAAATTGACTTAAGTCGAGTAGTTTAATATCCAATGTTATATCTTCCAAGAATAAATACATAACAATGAATATTATTATTTGCTTATTAGTTCTTCAATTTTGCAACGAATATCGTAATCGTTAATATATTTCTGTCAACGGATCATGTAACAATGATTGTTCATTAGACTTAAAAATGATTAATATAAATTTTAATGAAGAAATTAATAGATAAATCATTGTTATAGGAACAATATTTTACCAAGAATATTATTAAATATATTTCTAATTAGAAGAACAAAAGCTAATTTTACCACAAGTAAAAGCGTTATTCTATATTCGACATCGAAAAGTATGCCTATTAATATTAAATTATTCCTTGCTGAAGGGTAATTTTGTCATGGTCTACGAGATCTCTAACTTTCGGCAACAAAAATTCTTTCACAAAAGGTAAAATAAAAATTGTGGCAAAGAGCACATTTCTTTTTTAAAATAAATTGAATATCTATTAAATTTGCTTAAAATCGGGTGAATGAGTATTTTCAACTGAGGTAATAAGTCCATAAATAAACAAATTTATAATAGAATTAAATATGGTACGAATATTTAAAAAAATATGATGTAACGACGATCTATGTCATTCTATAATCATGGTAGCAAAAAACATTGACTTGCGATGATTAAACCATAGTATAAAATCAGTTGTCAAAAGTAGGATGACCAGATAATTATAACATTTGTTGTTTGACAATGGAAATTTTGCTGCAGCTAAATAATGGAGTTTTATCGCTTGTGCTCTTTTTAGATTTTGCATAATTAATTATGTCTCTCTATTTTTGTAATATCATCCGTGCCCCTGTATTCTTAAACATAGTTCTTCACTTTTTTAATATCAATTACTTTATAATAACGGAAGAACAAAACTGTGAATTTGTGAGAATATTTCTACATGACTGATATCACCAAAAAAAAAAGATATAATTGATATTGCATAATCTAATAAAAAAGATAAAAGTGGTAAAGATCCTAAAATTTGTATTCCTTTGCAGCAACAGGAAACTTGATGTAATCTCGTTGCCACCATTCGTCGCTACCATAACTAGGGATATCAGCGAGTTGGATTTGAGACGGGTATTACTTTTTCCAAACTCATGTCCGTTTATTATATCACTACACATACCCGCCCATTTATTAAATGGGTAATTTCTAGCAGGTACCCATATACCCGTCGGATACCCGCGTACCCGATGGGTAGCCATATCTTCGACTTGTTAAATCTTAAGTTGTTTATAAATGTATACGAGATTTTCATAGATAGACGAAATAGAGTGAGATCGTGATATGGTTTCACAAAAATGTGCAATATATATAGAATATTAAATATTTATATATGTTAAGTGCTTAACTCTTTTGTGTTGATAGTTTTTATTTATCAAAGATACAAAAAGTTAGTTAAATAAGAAAAAATGGATGGAGAGGAGAAAATTGAGTTGGATATTTATATATGTAGATCGATACATATTAGATATGAAATGGATTTGAGTCTAATTTGATTAAAATGCTACACACACATCTATCTTTATATTTATTTATTTATTTATTTATCGGGTTGGAGGCGGGTTCGAGTTCAGGTACCCATGAGACAATCTCAAATCCATACACATACCCATATGGGTAGTCAATTCAAAATCCAAACCCATCCAAAAGTTAATGGGACGGGCTTTGGGTCCATAAATGAGGCGGGTTTGGGTTACGTACCTAATGAGTAGACTTAGATTGACATCCCTAAGCATGATATTTGGTAGTAGTAATAGAAATTAAATAGATCAAATCTTTCTTTATTATATACTATATTTTCATATGGAAAACAACTAATGACTCTTTCCCATTGGCTCATTGAGCTTCAAGAAGGTATCATATAGATTATAGATTTAGAGAGAGAATGGACATATCTAGAGAGAGAGCTGAGTTTTATCCAAACAATAATGTCACTTGGAAAATAAGTCTATATTGATGTTTTTTAATCTCTTCTGATGTTAACGATTGTTGCAGAAAATTTTTTTTGTACTGTACAATTTTTAAAAAGATATTTTACAATTATGCACAGCTTAACTTCTGCAATATTAGGTGTGCCTTCCTTTTTTACAACACCAATTGTATCCTTACCTTCATACATGTTTCGCAGCTCTGCCCTTCCATTAAGGTAAGGTAGGGGCATATAGACACATATCATCATATACTCGTAGGGTCTGTTTGGTTACTGGAGTGGGTGGATTGAGACAACCTGATGTGAATAGTAGCTGTTTGGGATGGTTATGAGGGTTGGAGAGGGTTGGAACAAGAAATCTGATGTGATGTCACTAAACGGACCTGTAGGGCCCGTTTGGTTACTAGGGTATCCTGAGGTAACCCGGTATATCCCCATCTATTCCTGGGTTAGAAATCCATCACAAGTCAAGGTGATATCACATCACATTCCTTATTCCAACCTTCTCCTAACCCTCATAACCATCCAAACACCTACTATTCACAAGTGGATACCCAACCCACCCCATCCTAGTAACCAAACAGGCTTGTAGTGTTCGCTTTTATATAGAATCATCGATCTAGTTTCAAATTAGAGTTTTTTTCACTCGTGTACTTTTTAACATCTGCAATATCGGTTATGTCCTTTCCTGTTTGTGTGTAATATCAGTTACGCCTCTGACTTCTTACAAAGTTCATAATTCTACAATCCCATTAAGATAAAGTAAAGGCATAATAGATATTACAAAAAGACAAAACTATATATATTATAAAAAGTCAGGAGCACAATTGATATTAAAAAAAATACACACAAGTAATGATAAAACCCCTTCAAATTATGAAAGCTCAAGTATTAGTGAGATTAAGTTAATCTGATATTTGTATGGTTTGCGTGATGTTGAACTTATAATACGATCCCCTAATTAGGAAACCTCGTGTGATTAAATAACATCGGAATCATTTTATATGTATATGTTGATATAGACATCGAACGTTCCTCCGTTTCCGTATAATTTTCTCTCATTTTATTATATTTAGGCTTGCTTTTTTCATTGTTTTTTTCACTTTATTGTATGTGTAGTTTATGTAATATTGATTTAATTAACTATTAGTTTCGAATTTATAAAAATATTCTTTTTGAAAGTAGACGTCGTGAGTAAGGATGAAAACGGCCGGATACGAATATGAATATAGGTATAATCATATCCTTATCAATTTTAAAATATAGATACGAATGCGAATACGAATATTGACAGATGTGAAAAATATGTTACCATATCCTTAAAAACGAATACAAACGAATCGGATACTTGTAATAACATAAATATTTAATAGATTACTAAAATATACTTATTTAGGATGGTTTACACATAAAATAGATATAACATATACAGTAATTTCATAACAACTAAATCAACAAGAATGGAATCATAAAATGTTGTTACACGGTTTTTTTAAAAGGAAAAGGATGAGTCTCTTTTAGAGGCTCATCCGAAATAAATATATTCAAGGAATAGACTATTTACAACTGCTGTGTCAAAAAGAATTCAGTCCTGGTCCAATATATTTTCAAAGTAAAAATGTGCACCCTTAAAGACGGATTCATTTCTCGCTAGTCAAATCGTCCACAATATCGCACAGACCCTTACAAATCCTTCCCTTGAGCATGTCCAGTTTCTGCCAACAGAACTCCAGAAATGGTCTTGGTCATCCCATCTGATGCCTGGGATATTGCAGACCTCCATACCTTCATTGAACCATGATATCGGAAAAAAAGATTACCAATCTCCTCTTCTCCTCCAGCACATCTACTGCATCTCACCTCTGATCCTGAGAAAGCTGACCCCTTCACACATTTGACATGATACGCTCTTTTCTGAGCAGTCACAGGAAGAAACTCACCCTTGTAGGCAAGCTCCAACTCCAAATGCCGGCACAGTCCCGTGAAGTCTTCAAATCCATTGAGAGCGGAGTTACCGACATCACCTTATATGCCTTATTGATTGTAAAATGGTTGTCTCTCCAGCAGCATGAGTCCTGCCCTTAGAGGGGACGTTAAGCCTTGCCAATCTTGTTGAAAGACAGAGATCCCATCCACCCTCCGATCCGAGAGGTCCATTGTGAGCACGATCTCTCCACCCACAAATTTGTGATTGTAGCTGCTTTGTCTGTTGCCAGGGCATAGGGCTTGTTTGGTTGGTGGGTTGGGTGGGATGAGCTATCCTCCCCTTCATAGGGATGTTAAGGTGAGTACCATGCTTATAATAGCAGGTTTTTGGTTATTGGGGTAGGTTGGAGGTGATGTGACCTGAATTAATGTGATTAGTGATTGTAGTTATTATGATAACGATGGGGCTATTATCATTGGGAATTGATTGTATAAAGTAATGTACTTAAATTCCTATAACTATTTTGGTATTGGAGAATTTACACTAAACACTCCATACAATATTTGCAATAAAAACAACATTTTCAAAGGAAGAGATTGTATAAAGTGATAAATACGATGGTGTTTAAGTACTTAAGTATCATCTAATTTACACTGCACACGCCATAATTTTTTCCTTTGAGAGATTTTGTATTGGATAATTTATAGTACACAACCTCTAATTTGTTTACACACAAAGAATATATATTCCAAAAGAATGGATATGTATCGAAATTAGAATATTGTATACTTCACTTGTACAATTTCTATGCGATGTTGAACGAATTCTATGATTGGTAAGGCAACATCCATCTTTATTTGCATGCACCATCATTTTGTTGGCACACCATCATTTCATATTTTTTCATAAGGTAGAGACAACCATCAGGCCTCATGCTGTCCCACCATACCACTATTGCAATAGCTGAAAAAAGGCAGTTGAAAAACTACCCTTATATCTCGTACTTATCAACGATGTGATCTTCCACGGCCTCGATTCCTGTACTTTGCATTTGCAGGTGAAGTGACTCAACCATCCCATTCAAGGAAAATCTCATGCCCCCCGCATCATCCAACTCTGAGTAAAGGAAATCAAGTTCGTTGTCCTTATCTTGTATCTGTTTTACGACACTTTCAAGCTTTCAACAAAGTTCAAAATTTTCCGCTTCCACTTTCCAAAATCGTCGATCGATAAAGAAAAACTCATCTGTGAGATTTTCCATTGTTATTGGTGCACGCACATACAGCTATTGATGATCGCACATATTCGTTGAGTACACATAGAATAGTTGTCTTACTGGATCGTGGTTGTCGATTTTGTACTTCAAAATCAATGAGTTCCACATTGGTATTTTGCAGTCGACTCCATTACTTTTTTCCAAGAATCAAAAGAGTACAAATGCAGCTCATTAATTCAGTACAGAAAGTGTAAGTTATTGCACAAGTGGCATATGCGTAAATGAGAGAAGCACAAGCTTGACGTTAACCCTTTCAAAGTTAATTATGGAAAAGTAAATTATGGTACGGATGCATGATAGAAACAGAAAATGATCAATGCGACTTACGACAGTCTCCTCCTTCTATTATTCCATGTTGCATGAGCAATTTTATCTCGCAAGACCACTCACGTCGAATATTATCACGAAGAATGCCAACGACACGATGTTGGTCTTCATTGATACCCTCAGGCAAGATATCCTCCTTGTCATCATCCAATATTGAATCTCTCTCATTAAGTCGTATGAAGTTATGAATGATGCATGTGGCTCTAACGATATTCTTTTGAATGTCAAAGGAGTACGATGGCATATGTCTCCAACAGTGAAACATGTTCTTCCATACACCGAATGTGTATTCTACTACATTGCGTAGACAAGCATGGCAATGGTTGAATAAGTCCTTGTGATTATCATATAGACATTCACGTGCCCACCAAGCAGGAAGATGATATAGGTCACAATTATACGAAGCGATGAATGTGTCCGTATTTGTGTAACCACATTCTACTAAGTATTTGCAGCCCTCAGGGACAACAAAAGAGCTTCTCTCGACCGAATCATGAAGAACAGTTATGTCCACACATGAACTCTCCCAATCGGTAACGATGTAGGTGAATCATAGATTGAAGGCAACAAGATCCATGACATTTTGAGTTGGGAATAGTTTAGTGCATTATATGATCCTTGCACCTCAGGATCTGTGTACTGGAATGTAAGTTCCATCTATTGCCCCTATCACTCCCTATGGCATGGAGGGAAAGATGAGAAAATGAATAAGCTACCATAAGTAAAATAAAGTCGACACTTTACTTTGAAGTAAAGGTAGTATTGAGGGTATGCAATGATTTTCTTGAGAGTCACAAGCAGAGACAATCATATATATTCTTGCTGCAATGTCAATATCTTCGCAAGAACATTTTTAATGTGTCGTGAAATGGTCTCTGAATTATGTAGGAATGATTCTTAGGTGACTCTATTGGAATGACCATTTGTGAATGCATGGAGGAAGAGGCACACCTGCTTATCCACATCCATATGTCTTGTCTGTGCTAAGCCATGTTTGGATATGATAAGGACAAATCTCCTCATCATGGACGATCTCATTCCGAAATTCTGAAATCCTCTATCGTCATGGCCGGCAAGCATTTCCTTATTCTAATCACAACCACTGAGAGATCGCATATGTGAGGAATGTGGAACACGTCCGAATTCTGAGTCCCAACTCACAGATTGAGGTGCAAGGATAGTTTGAAGTTGGGAATAGTTTACTGCATTATATGATCCTTGCACATCATAGATTGAAGGATAATTCTATGTAACTTGTTTCCTGCACGTCGAAAAATTAAAAACTAACTCGGGACATGAATGAATAGATGGCAAAATCATGAATGAGGAGGTAGTATCAATAAATCTTACTTGCAATGCTCACAATAAAATTTTATAAAATGTAATAAATTTAGGCATTCGATGAAATTGTCCTATTTTAATAGAACTCAGGTAAGATAATTCAAAGATTGTCCAACCATGCGAAGCAAATATAGCTAAATGGTTTTACGGAATGACATCCATTAAGGATGAATAGTCCTCTCGATCCATGCATTCAGCTTCTCTGGATCCCCCTTGACATGCTAGAAGACATTCCTACCACTCGTTGTAGCTAACTTTTCTGCAATATGTTCAAACTACTCGATGTTAAGGTCCGGCCTAAAGGCGCTTATTTCCCTACAAGCTGCGTTAACCGATTTGTCAGGATCATGCCTCTCTTTGGGAAATGATTTTGGCATAGTGCTCAGAAATTTCTCCAATAATTCTTGGCCCGTTGCAGTCATGGAGCATCCACTCCTTAATTTTTTGCTTCATGCATGTCGTCCGCCACTTTTTCTTTTCTGAGGTAATAGCGTAGGAGTTACCTTGTCACTGTCATAAGTATCCTCGGCTAGTTCTGGCATACATGTCAAGATTTTCATCAAAATTCAGCTCCCTCTAGCTCGTTGGTTGGCGTGAACTTCCTATCCCCATTGATTGATTGTCCCTTACAGGTTGCGAAGAGGTTGCCTGCACTCCTGTTGCGATGTCTCTTATCTAGAACCTCTGAATTTCGCCAAAGTGAGGGAAAGGCTTATTGCGCTATTTGCGATATCTATCTGAAACCTAATTTTGAAACTTGAATTAGACTCAAAAGTTTCATAAAATGAGTAAGTTTAAACTGAACCTCAAACCAAGCACTATCTGACGGGAAAAAGGCTTGTCGTAGATGTTATCCCATTCCCATTTAAACTTGTTGCGGAGGTATAAATATGAGGCATCTTTTTTCAGGTTTTTCCAGCTATATTGGAGTTGTATCTTTGTATAGCTACGGAAGCTAACTTCTTTGAACCTTCTCACAATGAAATGCCATCGAGGACTATGAAGGTTCTTCCTATCAATGAACTCTCGTGTTCTAACACAACATCAACAAAAATCTTATCCAATGCGGAGTTGCAATGTGCATTGTGTGCCTCTCATGTTATTGGGACTTCATTTGGTCCTCCCTTCTCTCCATCATTATTTCTCATCCACTCGGACATGTCTCTTGGATTAGTCAGGAAATCAATTTCTCAGTACCAATCATGGGCAAACAATTTTCTCATTTTTTGGGAGCTGGATAGCAGTGGAAAACACATAATAAAATAAGAATGACATAATCAGAATTATGTTGTATTAAAAGATTGTATTTAAAATTTAATTGAAAAATCTATGTCATTACAATTGAAGTTAATTTGGTTTCAATTGGAAAACCAAAAAACTTGGAGCGAAAGTTGGGAATTCCCAAATTTGAAACATGGTAAAGTTTGGGTGGAAGTTTAGTACCATACCTTGAGCTCTAAACTTTTGGTGAACTTATATGTGAGTTCACACCCCAAGCTCTTCTAGCAATAGTCGAGAAGAGGAATGGAGGACCACACATGCGCGCGCGCTCTGCTCCGTCTCCGGCTTCGGCTCTGGAGAGTCAATTCGGATCTCGATACTTTTGTTGCGGCTTTCATTTGGTAAGTCGATTAAATTATTCATACGATTAATTTGTTAATTCGACTAAAATGGGAATTCAACTCGTCATTACAGACGTGTTTATGATCGCGATTTCGGTATCTGAAATGGCGCCCGTCAAGGAGCGTTTTCGGAAACCGAAGTGGTAACGTGCGTTAGGACATGCGACCGTCTTTATATATCCCTTTCCTCACATCGTGTTTTCAACACATTCAGAAAATTCTCTCGCGTCGTCTCGGTGGTTCGAGGTTCTTCCTCTCGACGGACGAACCTGTCTCTCTTCTCTCTCGGTTGCAGTTCTCTGAGGTACAATCGAGGACGATCCCGTTGGTGTGCGTCGATGAAGATCATGTACCATCGTATCCTGAGAGTGGATCGCCAGTACCCTACGCATCGGTATTGTGATATCCTATCTGAGACAGTCCATTTCATGGACGCTTCGGTGACTTCTAATCTAATCTTTATTTTATTTTCTTTGTCGCAATATGTTTATTGCTTTATCCTTTCTGGATCATGCCCTTATTTATATTTCTGTTTATTTAATCGATTCATGTTTGCATATTATAATCGTATAATGATTGGGATACATACGATTAATATGATCTTAATCGGTATTGTTTCTCTGTTAATTCATTTGGATCCGTTGATTTACTGTTTAATATATGCGTGGTAATCATATTCACAGCAATCTTAGAGAAGATATCCGGAACCGTTTTTAGAATAATGTCGGAAACGATGTTTAAATCGAGGGTAGACATGACGGGTATGCTTGAAAAATTCGGTAGTCAGAATTTTAAGTGTTGACAACAACGCATGAAAATCTGGTTAACCACCATAGGGTTAATCTCTATGCTTGAAACTGACTGTCCTACCGTGAAAAAAGAAAATCCCACACCCGATAGCCAGAAGGCGCAATCCGCGTGGAAAGAACGTGACCGTATATGTCATGGTTGCATCCTGTTGGCTCTGTCCAACACGTTGTTTGATGTGTATTGTTCGTTCACGCAGACTGCGAAGGGGTTATTGGGAGATTTGGATCGGATGTATAACACCGAAGACCTCGGTATTGAGAAATACTCCATGGCCAAATTCTTGAAGTTTTCCATGGTCAAAGAGAAGTCTGTTTCTGAACAGGCACACGAGTTTTTACTCCTACTTCATGTTTTACAAGATGTCGAAATGAAACTTTCAGAGAAGTTTCAAATCATGTGCATCATAGAAAAATACCTCAAGTCATGCGAAGACTTCGGTATGACCCTGAAACACAGAAAGGGGAAGATTTCTATGGATGACTTGATGATGGCAATTGCAATAGAGGAGGAACACATGAAACAAAAACATGTGCTTCCTGTTGATATTCAGGCTAAGGTCAATCTCATGAACTCAAAGGGTAAAGATAAGAAGGGAAAGTGTCTTAATAACAATAAAATGAAATCAAAGGGCAAGATCTAGAAAAAGGCAAAGAATAAACCCTGCTGACACTGTAATCAGGTTGGCCATTGGAAGAAGGATTGTTCGTCCTTGAAGGCTCAACCTAAAGCTGCGGAAGGGAGTTCGCAAGTGAATATGATCACTATGGGACTCGGGGCTAGTGAAGGGTATGTCTCTGTAAACCTGAACTATATCATATCCATGATCCAAATGAGTGGCTCATGGATATGGGAGCCAATGTAAATATCTGTTTTGACAGAACGGTGTTTTCTTCTAATCAGACCTGCAGTGGTGGAACTGTAAAGATGGGGAACGATTATGTAGCCAAAGTGCTAGGGTCAGGACAAGTCAACTTGAGGTTCTCCTCTGGACGTGTCTGGACGTTGTACAGGGTGCTGCATGTTCTTGACATCAAGAAGAATGTTTTATCTGGCTCTATCTTAGTTAGAAATGATTTTGAATTAAACTTTAAATGTAATAAAGTTTTCATTCTGAGACATGACATTTTTATGGAAAAGGTTATTTGGCATATTTTGATTTGTTATTTAGAATTAGATTTGACTCAGTAAACATTAATGAAATGAATGTTTTAATTTCTGAATGTTCTAATTCTGTGTCTCATGTTGTAAATAATTTATAATCTTATGATCTGTGTCATGGTAGATTGGGATATATAAATTTAATTTTAATTAAAAGAATGATGAATTTAGAGTTGATCCCTAAATACACTATTGATAAAACTCAAAAATGTGAAATCTGTGTGCAAGCGAAGACACCTAGGAAGTCATTTCAGTCTGTCTCTAAAGATAGTGAGATCTTGGATCTAGTGCACACGGATATCTGTGAGTTTAATGATGTGTTGACCCGAGATAATAAGAAATACTTTATTACCTTTATAGATGATGGCAGTAGATACTGCTATATATATATTGAAACAAGGATGAAGCCTTAGAGAAATTTCTTATATTTAAGAATGAGGATGAAACACAAACAGGAAAAGTGCATAAACGCCTTAGGTCAGATAGAAGAGGTGAATATACCTCTAACTTATTTGATGAACAATGCAAATCATTTGACATAGTTTATGAAGTTACGGCCCCATATCACCGCAATCAAATGGGATAGCAGAACGGAAAAATAGAACCTTTAACAGACATGATCAATACTCTCCTACAGAGTTCTGAATTTACAATCTATATGTGGGGAGAAGCCTTGAATACGGCTTGCCATATTATGAATAAGGTTCCTCCAAGATATATGGAAAAGCATCCTTTTGAACTTTGGAGAAATAAGAAATCGAGTTTAAAATATCTCAAAGTGTGGGATTGTCTCGCTAAAGTTTTAGTCCCAGAACACAAGAGAAAGAAACTTGGTCCTAAAACTGTTGATGCGGTCTTCTTAGGTTATTTAGAAAATAGCTATGCATATAGGTTCTTGGTAATTCGGTCCGAGATACCGGGCATAAAAGTCAACACCATTGTTGAACTCCGTGATGCTACATTCTTTGAGGATGTCTTCTTGTTGAAGACCGGGATTCCTCATAATCTGACCATTGATGATGCCTTTACATCAAGATCTATTCCAGATCAAGTGGAAAGGATAAATGAATGTGGGGGTTGAAACTCAACCTGAACCCAATGATCTTTCAGAAGAGATTGAACCAAAGAGGAGTAAAAGACATCGGATAGCCGAGGATATGGGTAACGACTTCGTTGTCTACCAAATCGAGAGTGGTCCACTAAGTTACAAGGAAGCCATGGCTTCATCCGAAGCGAAACAATGGAAGGAAGTTATCAAATCTGAGATGGATTCCATTATGGCTAATGGAACTGGGAGTTGGTTGATTTACCCAAAGGGTACTCTACCATTGGATGCAAGTAGGTGTTTAAGAGAAAGCTTAGACTTGACGGATCAATTAAAAAGTATAAAGCCAGATTAGTTGCCAAGGGCTTTAGGCAAAAGGAAGGTATTTGATTATTTTGATACCTATTTCCCTGTGACCAGGATGACCACAATCCGGATGCTCATAACATTGGCATCTGTATATGATCTCTCCATCCACCAGATGGATGTGAAGACCGGCTTCTTGCATGGTGATCTTGAGGAAGAGATCTATATGGATCAACCTGATGGGCTTGTGACTCCTGGGAATGAGGGAAAGTTTGCAAGCTTGTCAAATCCCTTTACGGATTGAAACAAGTACCAAGCAGTGGCATGATAAATTTGACAAAACTATTTTGTCATGTGGCTTTAAGGTTCATGAATCCGATAAGTGTTTCTATTCTAATGTGAAAGGTGATGAGTGTATTGTCTTGTGCATGTATGTTAATGACATATTGTTGTTCGGATCACATATAAGGATTATTAATGAGACTAAGGCATTCTTAAGTAGTAAGTTTGAGATGAAGGACATGGGTGTTGCTGATATAATCCTGGGTCTCAAACTAACAAGGTCAGTAGATGGGATCATAGTTTCTCAATCTCACTATGTTGAGAAGGTACTTGAGAAATTTGGATATCAAGATTTCAAAGCTGTAAGCACTCCTTTTGATTCATCCAAAACATTGTTTAAGAATAAAAGTGGAGTACCTTTAGCTCAGCTAAGGTATTCACAAGTGATAGGAAGTTTAATGTATGTTGCAAATTGCACGAGACCTGATATTTCATTCTAGGTTGCAAAGCTGAGTAGATACATTAGTTGTCCTGACCGTACTCACTGGGAGGCTCTGGATCGAGTACTGAAGTACTTGAAGGGAACTACTTCCCTTAGTTTGCATTATGGTAGACATCCATCTGTGCTAGAAGGATACAGTGATGCAAGCTGGATAGGAAAAATAGAAGAGTCTGGGAGTAATGGTGTTACAGGGTATGTATTTACCCTTGGAGGCGTTGCAGTCTCCTTGAGGTCTGTGAAGCAGATCATTCTAGCGTGATTCACTTTTGAGGTCGAGCTGTTTGCTTTGGACACCACTGTAATTGAGGCTGAATGGCTAAGGGAACTTTTGTCTGAAATTCCCATGGTAGGTTAGCATGTTCCTGCGATCTTGGTACAGTTGATAATATGACCACAATTACCAAGATCAAGAGTTCAAAGTTCAATCAGAAAACAAGGAGACACATATAAATCAGACTTAAGACGTTAAGGGATTTGGTGTCTCGAGGAGTGTTGTCTGTGAATTTTGTTGGATCCAAAGATAACACGGCAGATCTGTTGACTAAGAGACTTGATAGATCTTTAGTCCTAAGTTCTAGGCTTTGGATGGGACTAAGACCTATTGAGAGTTCCTCTCTAGTAGCAACCCAACCTAGCTGAGTGGAGATCCCACAAAGTAGGTTCAATATGGTAATAACAAGCTATTTGGAGAACTGGTTGGTACTCTGATCTTAATGTGTAAGCATTAGTGTCTTATCCCTAGAAACCTGAGTGTCGTTTAAGCTGCAAGTTTAGGAAGAGCGTAGACTTTGAATGGGTTCAAGCCTTTGGGCAGGATGTTAGCAGTGCATCCTTGGAGAACGCCACCTTTGTGAGTGTTACTGTGGATCGCAGTTAAAGGAAGAGGGTATTTCCTGAACAAACTCATGAAACAGGATAAGGGTGCATGGCATTTAAGAGCACCAACCCTGAAGATTGTAACAAGAACAACGCTTTTTTGTTTCTACCGTACTACTTTAACACCAAGATCTGAAGTTCAAGACGCAGTTCACTTCATTCATGTGAAAGTAGTAAACTCAGGTAGAGGTTCAAATCGGAAGATACCTTTACTGAAATTAAAGTGTGGCAGTCGAAAGTTGTGTCTTAACTCCTTTTGAATATCTTTTTCAAATTGGCAAATTCGTGGGGATTTGTTGTATTAAAAGATTGTATTTATATTTTAATTGGAAAATCTATGTAATTACAATTGAAGTTAATTTGGTTTCAATTGGGAAAAAAATAGATTGTAGGGAAAGTTGAGAATTCCCAAATTTGAAACATGGTAAAGTTTGGGTGGAAGTTTAGTACCATACCTTGGAACTCTAAACTTTTGGTGAACTTATATGTGAGTTCACACCCCAAGCTCTTGTAGCAATAATAGAGAGGAGGAATGGAGGACCACACGCGCGCGTGCTCCGCTCCATCTCGGGCTCGGGCTCGGGCTCGGGCTCGAGAGAGTCAATTCGGATCTCAGATCTTGATACTTTTGTTGCGGGTTTCATTTGGTAAGTCGATTAAATTAATCATACGATTAATTTGGTAATTCAACTAAAATGGGAATCCAACTCGCCATTACGGACGCGTTTATGACCGCGATTTCGGTATCCGAAATGGCGTCCGTCAAGGGGCATTTTCGGAAACCGAAATGGTAACGCGCGTTAGGACATGCGACCGTCTTTATATATCCCTTCCCCTATATCGTGTTTTCAACACATTCAGAAAATTCTCTCACGCCGTCTCAGTTGTTCGTGGTTCTTCCTCTCGACGGACGAACCTGTCTCTCTTCTCTCTCGGCTGCAGTTCTCTGAGGTACAATCGGGGATGATCACGTTGGTGTGCGCCGACGAAGATCGTGTGCCGTCGTATCTTGGGAGCGAATCGCCAGTACCCTATGCACCGGTATTGTGGGGGTGATATCCTGTCTAGGGACTGTCCATTTCATGAACGCTTCGGTGACTTCTAATCTAATCTTTATTTTATTTTCTTTGCCGCGATATGTTTATTGCTTTACCCTTTCTGGATCACGCCCTTATTTATATTTCCATTCATTTAATCGGTTCCTGTTTGTATGCTATAATCGGATAATTATTGTGATTCATACGATTAATATGATCTTAATCGGCATTGTTTCTCTGTTAATTCATTTGGATCCATTGATTTACTGTTTAATATATGCGGTGGTAATCATGTTCGCAACAAATTATAGTAGAATAAGCTCAAACAAGGAGTTGAATCTTCGTAGAATAAATCGTTTGACTGAACTTCTACTTTAAATTTACGTTGATGTACTATTTATCTATGTGATGGTTATCAGTTCCCTATGGGCCTGTTTGGTTGCTGGGTTGGATTGGGTTGGGTTGGGTTGGGGTATCCTTGTGAATAGTAAATTGTACCCTGGTGAATAGTAAACTGTGAGGAAGATTGAGAGGGTTGGAAGGAGGGGTACACCGATGTACCCCAACCCAATCCAATCCAACCCATCAACCAAACAGGCCCTATGAATAGGAAGATATAGTACAATCCAAGCAACTAGAGAAGAAGATATTATCATGCATTCCGTCCAATGAGATACCTCTGGTTAATGTGGCTATAACGTGTCTGAAAAATACTTCTTAACACACCTCAAATACAGTAGAGTCGATACTATATCAAAATGTTCCATTTCAGCCCATGTCGCTAAACAGATTGAAATGGCTTCAAATTGGTGGATTGTAAGTTATTTTACTCCTAATTAATGACTTAACAAAAGTTGTATGATTATGGAGTGTCATCATGAATTATTAAAGACAAATTCCGAAGTTCCTTTTGTTAGTTTTTTTTAATAGTATGTCCGGTATTTCGGAGGTTTGGAGCATTTCCACTGGGATTCGAACCTAAGTCCTTTAAAGTTGAGGCACACTGCTCTACTACTAGACCACTCCTTGGGTTCCCTTTTTTAGTTAAGGATATAGAAAAGATAATTCCCAAGTCGCACACAAGTCAACTTCAAACGCTCTCTTTGGTAGCCAATTACTTCCTAAATAAATTGGCATATTATTAAGATATGAAAACAACCAAACTGTTCAAAAGTACTAGCAGACAGATGCTTCAGAAGATAGCCAAACTACATTGGCAGACATGCCAGTTGTGCCAAAAGGATTTTAATAATTTAGACTCGATGAGTGAAGCGTTTTTTGGAGAAAACATTATACAGATTTCGTTAACACCATCTTGTTTCGCCCGCCCACTTACTCTCATACTTTACTAGGGATCAGATAGCTGCCCCATTTCTGTTCACATGCACCCCAGGACCACCGCTTCTCCCACGCATTGCCAACTTCATGTAGGTCGTGCATCTTCCATTATAACACATACAACTTCATGTGAACATATTCCTCCAGCATTACACCACAAACCAAAACCACGCTAGCATACTATATGTAAACACCAATGATTCATTGAATAAAGCTGAGGGGAATAAGAGAGTCGATGTTTGATATACCTTCGAAGCACTGCCTTCAAACATCGTGACAAATCTCCCAACTCCTTTGCTCCTGCGGAGATGTTGGTAGCAAGAAGAGCTTGTAACCCGATAATGACTATCGCACACAATTTATAGGGGTAAATCTCTTCTTCTGCCCTAGTGTGCCTCCTTCCCCCTCTCACCGACAAAGGAGACACCGCTGGAGCGGTCGATTCACAAGAAGAGGTGTACCTCCGCATGGTCATGAGTTAATGCAACTAGAGATGCCATGCGTGGAAGGTCTTGACTGCTCAAGCACGGGCTCGCCTCAAGCTTTGTCGTTGCCATCGCTCTGTCAATCGCAAGTTGGGGTAGGCATGGAACTGTTCTCACAAGGTGTCATTGATCGATGGTCTGTAACCCTAGCAGAGGTAAGGGTTGGAAAGCTTGTGTAGATGGGTACCATCAGTGTGGGTTGGTAAGACGGCACGAGGAAGAATCTATGCCCCCTTTTTTGGCGGAGATCGAGCCCCTTTCCTTTGAAAGGGGGACTGCGGGAGTCAAATTTGATAGCTCAGGTCAAGATGTACATGCTTCGGTAGATTCGCCCAACCCAACCCTTTGTAATGTCCAACCCAGGTCATCCTACCTTCCTAGCCCAGGATGATTCAACCCATCCAACCCCAACCCACCTTCCAAATAGGCCCATAGAGTCTAGGACATAGATCGCACAAAGTACCATCCTCGGACCAATCATATGTATAAAAAAAAGCCATGTCTATCAACTAGCACTGGCTTCAGTATGACATCGGGGTTGGCAAAACCGAGCAGATCCAATGCCAGATGGTGGTCGGAGCGGACACCACCTCATGACATGCACCCAAGCTAGCTGACACACCATAAATAGATATTTTAGCTTAGGAAGCAAGCCATTCTCCTCACCCAATATTTTCAGTACCCACTTCGCAAGTAATGACTTTTCCATGGCATCTAATTGTACCACTCTCAAACCACCATCCGTTGTTGCTGTAGACATCACTGACCACTACCAATGTAATCCTCTTTCCATCATGTTTAGCGGACAAAAGGAATCACCACATCAAGGACCCCAATCTCTTGCGAATACTGACTGGTAGTACTCTCATAGATATGAAGAAACAGGAATCGCTGCAAGGACCGCCTTTACCATGATCAGTCTCCCCACCCTTTGAAAGATAGGTTGCTTTCCAGCCGACCTTCTTTTCTAATTTCTCAACAACAAGTAACCAATCCACTTGTCTCAGTCTTTCATACATAAGAGGTAGTCCCATATAGTTTATCGGAAGGCTTTGTTGTACTGTCACTAGATTCTCTGCATTATTGAATATGCGAGCCCACGGCGAGCCATTATGCAATGAATGTTATTGCGAATATCATTCCCTGATCTGAAATGAAGACTAACTAATTTGCATAATAGATCCCTTAGTACAATTAGGATTATGTACCATGGTCATCTTAATGATCATACAGCTGTTGATTCCGTTATTGAATCATAGAGGTTGGAACTTGGATGAATATCTAAGGAGTTAGGTTGAGGACTCATCAAGCACCGTCAAATGATTATTAAGAGATGATCTCTAGCCTGAGTAGGAGATGGCAATCCTTTCTCAATTAGGTTGATATCTGACCGACCTCTTGATGCAGGTCCTCTGCATAAGAATAGATATTCTGAGGTGTCAGATTAGTTAGGTCAAAGAGTTGACTTAACGAGATTGAGATAACCAAAGTCCTATATCATATGTTGCCATGATATAGGCACGCATCCTCTGACCGGAGATCGATGTGTTACTATATGTCTGATTATGTACATTTGGCAGACCAATAGGTTGATGACCTAATCAAGGTCTATACACCGGCGCGCTGGTGTACATGTAAGGGCAGATGAGTAATACTATCTCTCAAAGGGATCATACAGGTTCAATTACTGAACCGGAAGACATGAACTCACTCATGAGATATTGGGAATAATCAAATTCCGTGCACGGTCGTCTTGCTTTGAAAGCTTGACTGAATTTGTAGGTTTAATATATTCTTTTAAAAGTATATTATCAAGACCTAGGTATGATATATGCTTTTGAAAAGTATATGATCGATACCAACTCCCAATGATCAAATGAGAAACTTAGTGATAAAATCTTCAAGTAGATAGAATAAAGTTGATCTAATACTTTGGGTTTATTCTGAGTCTTCCAGTAAGCATGATGTACAGGTATTGGGAATACCTGAGGGTGATGTGATCATAAATGATTATATAACCATGATGCTTCCATTCCAAGGGAGTGATGAAACGGGTCCAGATTTTAGTGACTCCTCTCGTAGAGAAGTGATCTAATCTCAGTCCAAATGTTGGACATTGATCTGAATGTGATTCATATACAATGAGAAGATTAGATCTACGGTCTTGATTTAATCAAGCATCTATGGAGGTCCACAAGATCTGGATTTGATATTTGATCTCAATATCCAAGTCACTATACGTGGAACAATACAATTGCCATGTCCTTATCTTCAAGTATCTGCGGAGAAAGCACATTATCCTTGAAAGAGTTCATGGATAATTTCATTGTTGATATATGTATCCAAGAATCGAGAAAATTGATAATTAAATGTGAGTTAATTATCATGGATAATATGAATTTGATTCATATTATAAGGAGAGATATCTAAGATAATTAAATGTGATTTAATTATCAAAGATGTGAATAATATGAATGTGATTCATGTTATTTTGGCACATGAGAAAAGAGATCCAAGATGATTAAACGTGATTTGATTATCATGGATATGAATAATGTGGATAGCACTATCCATATTAATCATATATATATTATAAATGTGATTTATAATATATAAGAGAGAGCTATTTATGATTTATATTTGTTGATTAATTATTGATGTGAATTGGATTCGCATTGGATGATTAATTAAAATATAATTTACATTTTGTTTTGGGATGTGAATGTGATTCACTTTTTCCAATGGCATGATTGCAATATTTTACAAGATAGTTATGAATTATTTTTGTGAAATAAATCATTGATATTGACTCGGATAGAGCATCAGAATACTCTACATAAATCATTGATATTGACTTGCTTATTGAATAAGATAGTCTTATAATTGTATCTCAATCTTCTAACAACACTTGCAATGGGTTGCATATGTTTTAGAAGACGGGAGAATTTGATCTTCAGGTTTAATTGTCATCTACATGGATTCTGATGCAATTGTTGCAACAATCTCTATTGGATAGATGGACTTCATATTTTCAGTGGGAGAGTCCTTTGTCTTAGAAAATGTCTCTATGACCTAGATATAAGAATACACTCATAGTTTATTTCTAAATGTTGGAAATAAACATGAATTCTGGAATAAACCTATCATAAAGAGTTATGATGGATATATTTCATATAGTAATCTGGCATTTAGTGGACTTTACTAAATTAGAAAATTAATAAATGGTTCATTAAGATTTCTAATATTGAAATTAGACCTTTAGAAGATCAATATGAGGATGAAGATCATTTACAATGATCTGGCATCAAACCTTGGGCATTTATCTGTTGATTTTAATCAATAGATTTGTAAGAGATGACTTTAGAATGTCTAAAATTTCAAAGCTTACATACTTATGAATATTGTATTCAAAGTAAAATGTCTAATACACCCTTCTCTTGGAATGGTATTAGATGTCAAGGTATTCAAGATCTCATACATATTGATGTATGCGGATCATCTATATCATAGTAAACATTATGAATATGTGATATCTATTGATGATTATATATGATATGAGATTTCTTCTCTTCACCTAAGAAACATTTGAAGTGTTCAAAGAATTCACAATTTTGGTTTAGAACCAAAGTTTGAAGAAAGATGAAATGATTTTGATCTAACATGTGTAGCTTGTACCTGTTAGATAAACTCAAAGAATACCGTATGGAGATATGAATATCATTTCTATCTCACTCCTCCTGATAAACCTAAACTCAATAGAGTTGTAGGGAGATACAATTGGATCATATACGACATGATTTCATCAATAATGAATTTTAGCATAATTACCTCTTAGTTTCCAGCTATATATGTAGTAGAGACTACATTATATATCCTTAATAAGATTTCATTCAAGTAAGCTGGAATTGAGCACTTTCATTAGGAAAATAAAGGATGGTATTGGATACCTACTTTATGACCTTGAGATTCTTAAAAGATCTCATCTCTGAGAATGTTATTCTTAGAGGATTGAGACTCTTGAGAATCAAGATAAAAATGAAGTAAAGGAACTCATTGAATCTTGAGATGATAATGAGGCTCCTGAAATCGGAAATCAAAAGGATAATTAAAAATGAAACACTAATACCTCTTTGAATAAGTTTGAGGATGTATTCCATGTGTCAGTTAAGTCTCACAGTGATCGGACTTCATATGATGAAACTCCTGAGGATCATGACATGGAAAGATGGATTTTAATAATGAAATTCTAAAGTAGACTTCATATACAAGTGTTGTATATGGACCCTCGAGGATCGACATATATGGGTAAGACCCATAAAGGTGTAAATGGATCTTCAAGAGAAAGGGAACCTGATGATAAGGTAGAGACCTTCAAAGCACGGCTTGTAGCCATGAGCTACATATTGAAGAGAAGACATTGCTTGCAATGAGACTTGATCTTCAATGACCATGCTTGAACTCATCAGAATATTGCTAACTACAGCTACATAACTTGATTATGGCATCTTTAAGATGTAAGTAAAGATTATATTCCTCTATGAATACCTCTATGAGGATATTCACATGAAGTAGCCCCAAGGCTTCATGGTTGAGGAAAGCAAGATGTGCAAGTTAAAGAAATCCATCTATGGACTCAAATAAGATTCTTGAAGTTGGGCCATAAGATTTGATGAAATTATAAATGTTATGATTTCAGATAGAATCTTGATGAGCCATGTGAAGCTTAGTGGGAGTGCCTTTGTGTTCATCGTGCTAAATGTAGATGATATCCTAATCATTTAAAATGGTATAAGGATAATAATAAGTGTTTTATAATCTGGTTGTTCCATAACTTGAGATATGATCTCAAGGATGCCTCTTGGATCATAATTCTGAAGGTGTTTAGAAGAATAGAGAATAGGGTATTGGGACTGTCACATTAGTAGTACACCTTGAACATATTCCATTTTCTGGAAAATTCCAAGAAAGGCTTCCATCCCTTTAGATATGGTACTGACCTATCTAAAGGGATAACACCTCAAAGAGTTGAGGAAGTGAATGCTAGAACTGTTTGAACTTGTGCATCAATTATGAGAAGCCAAGAGTATGCTAGATGTATACAAAAGCCAGATATCCGCCATGCAGTGGGAGTAGTAAAGTGTTGCTAATCCTACTATGGAGATAAAACACTTGATTGCAGTAATAACAAAATCTTAAAAGGTAACGAGACTTAAAGATAGTAATCTCAAAGTCTTATCTTCAAAAGTTTAAGACATTGTAGATAGTGATCTATAAGGTCTTAACTGTAGATGCCTTAGGAGATAGAGATCTCATGAATAAAGATATTCTAATAAGGATTATGGAAATACTAGTTATAATAATTACTGAGCAATAGTGTCAAGGACACTATAATTACTTTATCAAGATTGAGTATTGGTTGTATAAGATGGAACATTCGCATTAGATGCGAGCACTGTTATTGGGGATATGAAAGTGCCGTAAAAGGACTTGGCATAGTTTCGCAGGAACAGAGTGATTGATCAGCTTACCTATTTTCTAAATAGCCTATGATTGTCACATGAGTGTGGGTTTAAATGATTAGCCCACTAATAGCTATTTGGACTAGTGGGAGATTGTTGGACATGCGAGCCCACGACGAGCCATTCTGTAATAAATGTTATTGCGAGTATCATTCCCTAGTCTGAAATGAAGAATAACTAATTTGCATAATAGGTACCTTAGTATAATTAGGGTTGTGTATCAAGGCCATCTTAATGATCATACAGCTGTTGATTCAGTTATTGAATCATAGAAGCTGGTGTTTGGATGAATATCTAAGGAGTTAGGTTGAGGACTCATCAAGCACCGTCAACTGATTATTAAGAGATGATCTCCATCCTGAGTAGGAGATGGCAATCCTTTCTCAGTTTGGTTGATTTTTAACCGACCTCTTGATGCAGTTCCTCTGCATAGGAATAGAGATTCGGAGATGTCAGCTTAATTAGGTCAAAGAGTTGACTTAACGAGATCGGGATAACCAAAGTCCTGTATCGTATGTTGTCATGTATAGGAACGCATCCTCTGCTTGGAGACAGATGTGTTACACTATATTTCTGAGTATGTACATTTGGCAGACCAATAAGTTGATGACCTAATCAAGGTCTATACACCAGCGCGTTGGTGTGCAGGTAAGGGCATATGAGTAATACGATCTCTCAAAGGGATCATACAGGTTCAATTACTGAACCTGAAGACATGAACTCACTCATGAGATATTGGGAAGAATCAAATTCCGTGAACGGTCGTCTTGCTTTGGAAGCTTGACTAAATTTGTAGGTTTGATATATACTTTTGGAAAGTATATGATCAAGACCTAGGTATGATATATGCTTTTGTAAAGTATATGACAGATACCAACTCCCAATGATCAAATGAGAAACTTACTGATGAAACCCTGAAGTAGACAGTATAAAGTTAATCTAATACTCCAGTTTTATTCTGAGTCTTCCAGTAAGCAGGATGTACAGGTATTGGGAATACCTGAGAGTGATGTCATCATAAATGATTGTATAACCATGACGCTTCCGTTCCTAGGGAGCGATGAAACGGGTCTGGATTTTAGTGACTCCTCTCGTAGAGAAGTGATCTAATCTCAGTCCAAATGTTGGACATTGATCTGAATGTGATTCATATACAATGAGAAGATTAGATCTACAGTCTTGATTTAATCAAGCATCTGGGAGGTCTGCAAGATCTGGATTTGAGATTTGATCTCAATATCCAAGTCACTATACGTGGAACAATACAATCGACATGTCCTTATCTCCAAGTATCCATGGAGAAAGTGCATTATCCTTGAAAGAGTTCATGGATAATTTCATTGTTGATAAATCTATCCAAGAATCGAGAAAATTGATAATTAAATGTGATTTAATTATCATGGATAATATGAAATTGATTCCTATTATAAGGAGAGATATCTAAGATAATTAAATGTGATTTAATTATTAAAGATGTGAATAATATGAATGTGATTCATGTTATTTCGACACATGAGAAAAGAGATCCAAGATGATTAAACGTGATTTGATTATCATGGATATGAATAATGTGGATAGCACTATCCATATTAATCATGTATATTATAAATGTGATTTATAATATACAAGAGAGAGCTATTGTGATTTATATTTGTTGATTAATTATTAATGTGAATTGGATTCACATTGGATGATTAATTAAAATATAATTTACATTTTGTTTTGGGATGCGAATGTGATTCACATTTTTCCGATGGTATGATTGCAATATTTCACAAGATAATTATGAATTATTTTTGTGATATAATTTACAACAATTGTTGTTGTAAATCCCGGAGATATCATGAGATAATGGTATCTCATGAGATAATGAGATCTCATGAGATGTTGGTAGCCGTCCCTCCTTTTTAGGGTATATGGTTTATCTCCTCATTATCTCCAACGATAATTAATTGATTTGATTTGAATTTAAATATATTAATTTATCGATATATATATATAAATATATATATATTAATTTAAATTAAATCTTTTATTGTTGTGTTTTTTATAAAACATCTCAACCATTGAAAGAAACACAAATCAATCTCAACCATTGATTGTGTGTTTTCCATGGATTGGGATCCATGGACTCCCAAAATCCTATATAAGAAGAGGCGCCCCTTGCTCTTCAAAATATGATTAATAAATGCTCTCTCTCTCTTTTCTCCACACGCCAAGCCTCTCTCTCTTATAATGGTCTTCCACCGTGGAGCCATTGTGAGAGTCGTCATCGACGCAGCATCGTCGTTATGCTGCCGAATCATCTTCTAGTTGATCTCCATCTACTTCGGTGCGTCTCGCTTGTGAAGAAGATGATGGATCTCGTGTGACGAGATTAGGTGATCCACTGCTTGGATCATCGACTTGGATTGCGAGAAATGCGCGACTCATCAACGCGCTCGCAAGCGTCTCCTCTGTCAGATCGGACTTGAGACAGGAGGTCTCTTAGTTTAGATACTCGATCACAACCACACTTCAAGAGGTAATCCTATTACTTGTTTGTGGTTTAGACGAAATGATGCGAGAAGTGTTCTTGGATCTTGTGGTTTCGTCACATGAAAAAATTTTGATTTCTGCTACATTGAGCAACTAGTGCGACTAGTCGCTCCCGATCGCATACAATGCGATCCTCACGCTTCCTTGATGGGCTTAAGGATCTCACCATATCCTTCACACATGCGTCGCTTCCTCCTCCTGGTCAAGGTTGAAAGGGACAAAGGCTGACTTCGCACCATTAACCTTCAATCATAATAGCTCACCAAAGATATCCAGAACCATCTTTACCATCCTACACTCAGAAACACCTCCCTCTATGAAGAAAATGGTATCATCCGTATACTGAAGAACCGATATAGATATATATTCCTTGCAAAACCTCTGAAGAAATCCCCTTCCTCTGATAATCCAAGTCAAACCATCAGCTATGATGACGAACATCAGTGGGGCCAAAGGGCAATCCGGACACACACCTCTTTGTGGTTTGAAAAAAACCACCATCTAGTTTTCCTTTAACGAGCATAGAAAGCGAAGCGGTTGTAATACATCTCTTCATCCAATCAATCCAAGTATCCAGGAACCCTCTTCAAACCATCGAAATCCAAATAAACTTTCAATTCAATCAGTCATAAGCTTTTGAGAAATCAACCTTCCAAATGAACTCACTAACCTTTCTTCTTTTCCACTCCGACACCATTTTGAAGTCAGCACCACTCCCTCCAGCAGTTGTCTTCTCGGAATAAAGGCCGATTGAGCTAGAAAAATCATATCATCCAGGACAACCTTGAGTCTGTTGGCCAAAATCTTCATCGCAATGAGGTAGATGGTATTGAAAAGAGCAATGGATCTAAAATCCTCAACCCACTCCACCCCTTCCTTTTTGGGGATCAAGAACAAAAGGGATCTATTGAATCTTTCTAGACCCATGTTCGCATCTCTGAACTTCAGGAGAAGTCCCATGGCATCTTGTTCAATAGTGTCCCAAAACTCCGAGAAAAACCAGAAGTCCATCCGATTCGAGACATTCATCAGAGTTGAGATCAAAAATAACTCGACGAACCTCTACCCTCGAGAAGTCTAAGACGAGTACCTGTTGTTGCTCCAACCCTAACAAATATCCCCCTCTACCACTCCATCTCATACTGCAAGGCAGTGCCTTCTTACTAAACTCCTGAAAGTTCTCCACAATCTTTGCTCCTATAGCCCTATCCCTTTAAATCCTATATCCATCCACTTGCAGCTCATGAATGAGATTCCTTCTTCTCCTAACGCTTGCTGCCGCATGGAAGAATTCAGTATATGCATCCCCTAATTTTACCCATTTCTGTCTCAATCTTTGGCACCACTCCATTCCCTGTGTCTGTCATCCTCAACCACCTGTCTGAGGTGCTCACCACGAGCATGCAACTCTTCAGGGATTAGGTTGTGCCCATCCCCCATCTCATCCAATGTCGTTACGCATGGTTATAAATAAATTTATTATTATACTTATGTATGAAAATGAATATACGTATGCGAATTCGAATATTAACAAATGTCAAAGTGATATCTATCCGCATTTACTTTAAAACGAATATGAATACGAAAGTCAAAATATGTATAAAACAAATACGATAATGGATCGGATACAAATATGTTAACATCCGTTTTCATCCCTTGCTGTGAGTCATTTCTTATCTGTGAAATAATCTATATCCATTTTATGATTATTTGTTTTTGTATCCATATTTAAGAATGGTTTGTGATCTAGATATCGCAAGATAAATGTTTCCATATCTATATCCATATTTTAAAGTCGATAAGAATATAGTAACACCTATATTTATATTAATAACTATTTATTTGTGTTTCTATCCGGTAAGTTATTTATTTATGAGCGAATATTTTTATATAAATACACCATTAACTGCATCATAACCATGTGATTATTTAACACAAATAATAACAAAATGTATCTATCACAATTGTATATTTTGAATCCATCCCTATATTGACTCGTTATTAAATATCTGATAACGAAGATTATTCGCTCTAAAATTATTGTTTTTATGTCTGAAATTTCTAATTAGTGGCATGTTCATTACTATAACATTAGCAATAATTCATATAGAAATGGTTATCTGTTTACTTTATTATCAGAATTTATGCTCATCGTTGCGATCTCTGGTGATGATTAATGCATATTTTGATGATAAAAATAATGTATAATTTTTGTTATTCGAATTGTCACCAGCAATAAAACATCTGATAGGTCATTTGGTGTTGACTTCAAATTTAATCAGTGGAATAATATTCGTTGTAATATATTTAGTTATACAACAAAATTAGTTAGCTGCAATGAATTGTTTGAATATTCTTTGCCATATCTTCCTACATTAAATTTTGTAATAAGACATTTTTAAAGTTGGAAAACCATCTTTGACAAAATAATAGTTTATTTTCTAATTGTGCACTACAACAAAATGAGGTTTTGTTAAATATGTAATGACGATATTATTCATTACGAAATGAGTTTTTACATGAAATTAACAATCTATCACCACTATATCATTAGTGACGGTCCATGAAAATTATCTAGTGCTATTTTTCAAAATTTTATGTAATCATTGCTAATTTTTAGTTCACAATTTAGGATCAATAGTTAAAATTTTTAAAAATAACAACAGACGTTGTATGGACCATTGCTAATAGGGACATATAATATTCGTCGCTAATTTTAAATTACAAAAAATCATTTTGCAGCAAATAATATCGATGTTATATATTTAACAACGAACTATTTAGTCATGGATTTTGGATAAAGTTCAATATAACCCCGTTTTATTGTAGCGATACATAGTGACATATTTTTTTGCTAATGATCAATATACCGTTGTCTTTTAAATGTGTGCTGATCGTTACTAATTTAGTAATAATTAGAAGGAAGATTTTGAAAAGTTAACAAATAATCATTGTTAAATAATTCATGGTAAATTTAAAAAATCAAAGATGATTTTGCAACAAATCAAAAAATGTTTGGTTTTGTTATCATAAGCCACTTTAATTACAAAATAACAACAGATATAGAGAGGAATTACAAAAGAATATACTCATTTTGTTGTAGTAACATATGCTCATGTCCGAGGGTTTTATTGTACATAGGATACGAAAGAATATAGATATATCCGTATCTGATCTGTCATCGTATCAATTTTGTATCGATTCTTAATCCATATTCGTATCTGTTTTAATATAGATACGGATATTATTGATATCATTTTGATATCCACAATATAAATATCCGTATATAGATTTATTTTAAAATGAGGATGGGGAGTATGCACCTTGGTGCATGTAATTTTACATGCACCGGGGCTTATATCTCCCTCATTTTGTTACTTTTTCGGAAAATATCACCATGTATATTCATCTATATATCCCTCCAATATACCATTACAATTTTGTCAGAAACAGAGACCATATGCCCTCTATCTAGAACATGTCGATTACAGCAATTCTAAGACCGTTAAAATTACATGTTCTAGATGAAGGGTATAGGAGTCTCTGTTTCTGACGAAATTCGAATGGTATATTGGAGGGATATATAGATGAATATACACGATGATATTTTCGAAAAAAAAAGTAAAAAATTGTGGGAGATATAGGCTCCGGTGCATGTTAAATTACATGCACCAGGGTGCATGCTCCCCATCCTCTTTATGTGTGTGTGTGTGAGAGAGAGAAAAATGGGGCTGCCCCCGCACCGTTTTCGGCATTTTTTATTTTTATTTTGAAAAATATCGACATGTATATTCATCCCTATATCCCTCATATATGTCATTCGAATTTCTTC